>OY744494.1:8621604-8837279 GCA_963556185.1 Pseudopediastrum boryanum
TACAACGACCATGTCAAACGCCAGGCCTGTATGCTAAACCGTAACACCTTCAGTAGACCATTGTGACCTATGCTGCTGTGTTTGGTAGACCTATAAACCTAGAACCTTGAGACCATTGTAATGAGTCGTGTCGTTTTTGTTCTGCTTCGCTAAACCCCAAACCCTGAAATCTTCTGTAGACCCTTGTAACCCATTTGCTTTCGTTCCCATGTATACTAAGGTGAAAAGGTGGCAAGTGCCAGGACTGCTTATAATGACCAGTGTAACCTATTCTGCTGAGGCTGCTGTTTCAGTCTGCTTGCTAAACTAAAGCAACCCTAACCCTAAACCCTAAACCTCAAGCCTTAAAACCCTTAACCCCAAGCCCTCTGTAGACCGACCAACAATGCTGCTGTTGTTTTTTGCTTGCAGGTGGAAGGGATGCAAGTGCACTAGCCGTTGTCGCACACGTGCATGTCCCTGCTTGGCTGCTGGTCGTGAGTGTGACCCTGACGTGTGCCGCAACTGTGCTGCTACTGCTGCTGGTAGTGCTGCGGAGGAGGACAAGTGCAGCAACATGGGGCTGAGGATGAGGGACCACAGGCAGATTGCTATGGGACTGTCCAGTATAGCAGGTGGGTACAGTGATCCAACTTATTTGGAAAACCCTCAGGCAGACTTTCTGAAGATCCCCCTGCAACCTCCGGTAAAAATCACAAACACCCCGGAGGATGTTAAAAGTTTTCAAGAATCGTGTGTTTTTATTGCGTTTTTGGTCGAAAACGACTCAAACCGGGCCAAACCGAACCGAATTGTCGTCAAAGCATTGAATGATATGCCATAGCAGAAAGTGCCATAGGCCCTATCTAGGTTAGCAAGGGGGGGTGAGTGGGGGGTGCAGGCCTGACCGTTGAACCTTGTCCTAAATGCTATCACCCTCAATGTGTGTGCCAGCGGATCTGATGATGGCACCTCTCATGTCCTACGTGGATTTGCTGTCAGTTATGTCAGTTGTGTCGGTACTTCACGGACGCACAGGGCTGACGGCAATCACATTAGTTGGGTATGTCAGGTCTCAAATAACATCTTCTGATCAGTCTTTTTCCTGTCATGCACAGGTTTTGGTGCTTTTGCTGCTTTACCCCTAGACAAGGGGAACTTCGTTGGAGTTTTAATTGATTTCAATCCGTCCAGAAGTCAATTCATTGCTCCAAATTTTGTGAACATTGCAAAGGTCTCAGAATCTTCTGAATAACGATAGCATCACTGCTAGTGCTGGCCTCTCTCATGTCATGCAGGTTGCGGCGCTTTTGTTGCTTTGGCTGCTTTCATATACGCACAGGGGTGTGACGTTCCGATTCATTCCCTTTCCTGGCACGTAGGTTGGAGGCTTTTGCTGCTTTTGCTGCTTTGGCTGGTAAAGAGCAGAGCCACAGGGGTGACCAAAGTGGCAGTTGTGCCACACCTCAATCTCTTTTAATCGCTCTCTTTCCTGTCATGCACAAGATTTTTATACCTTATCCTGAATGCTATAGCATTTGTTAATGCATGTGATCTGACATTTGCCTCTCTGGTCATACATGAATTGTTAAGGACCCACAGGCCTCATAACGTTCACATTCGTTGGATCTTTTCTCAAGTAATGTGTTTAATAACACTCTCCAAGTAATGTGTTAAAATACGCTCTTTGCTGTGATACAGGTTGGGGTGCTTTTGCTGCTGTGCCTTTGGACAAGGGCGACTTCCTAGGGGAATATGTAGGGGAGGTGCTGGGGCAACAGGAGGCAGACAGACGTGGGAAGGTGTACGACCGCATTGACAACAGCTACCTCTTCAATTTGAATCAGCAGTACGTGCTGGATGCGCGACAGAGGGGGAATAAGCTGCGCTTTGCAAATCACAGCAGCAACCCTAACTGCCATGCTCGGGTGCTGATGGTGGATGGGGATCATCGGGTGGCAATATATGCGCAGGAGGATATTGGGCCAGGGGAGGAGCTGTTCTATAACTATAGGTGAGCTGGGTGATGCAGGGAAGCAAGCAAAGGGGGGAGGGGACCTTCATTCCAGAAGGCTTGGGAGCCGCAAGGTTTGGAAGGGGACAAAGGGCTGCAAGGTGATCTGAATATTCTAAAAAGCAGTCGGTGCTACGACAGGAGAAAAGGTAAGTCTTTGATGGTGGATGGAGATGATCGGGTGGCCATAGATGCTCAGGGGCATATTGAACCAGGGGAAGAGCTGTTCTATAACTACAGGTAAGCTAACAGGTGAGGAGGGCCAGGGGCCTGGGTCCTCTAGGGGGCGCCCGGGTGGCCTTGAAGTTGGGGGCCGACAAAGAGCGTCCTGTATATAGACATCCTGGCATTACTTGGGCCCCATCTAGAGGCAGGATACATGAGCTAATCATGTGTGCATGTACTGACAGCAACACTACCAACTCTCAAGCCCTAGGACTCTTTGACCACCAATGCTTGGCTCTTCTGTGTTACATTGAACAACCATTTGTTATATGGTGTTGCAACTGCTAGGTGGTTGCTAGGTCGAGAGAGACGAGCAAACAGCTTATATAATGGAGCTAAGAGGCAGGGCAGACCAAAGACTCGGATACTCAAACATGCATACATGCAGGTACTACTTGAAGAGACAAAGGGAGTACTGACATGTTTGTTCTGTACCTGCCACCTGTTCAGGTACGATCTGCACAACGCACCCGGCTGGGCCATTGCAGGGAGGGAGGGAGTGTGAAGATATCAGCACGTTGAGCAACGCCCGTGATGGTATCTGTAGGATCTGTAAGATCTCGGATGGTTTGACCTCACGAACGCGCGAGTAGCGGTCTTCAGATAGTGGCTGCAGACCCTGATGGTCTGAAGTCAATACTCGCTTGCAGTGAGGGCCAGCCTCCACCAGTGAGTGAGTCAACTCCAGGCAGTAGTCCTGTTTGCTCGATTTGTTTCATGTGAAAGATGAATGAACACATGAGACTGGAAAGTCCTGTGTAGGCTGAAGGAACAAAGAGGCAGTAATCTCATGGTGTGCTTTGCGCACCTACCTTGGTCCTACCTTTCCTGGTGAACAAAGTAGAACAGGGTGGCTTTGCTGGAGATAGAGCGGGGGATATGATCCTTGGTGATGGGTGGTACCGGTGCAAGACTTGAAGAAGGCACATAGTAGAGGCTTTCATAGGCAGCTGCTGCCAGTGAGGCCGGCAGGGTGATGGGCGTTGTGAGTGCCACAATCAGCATCACTATCATCATAATATCAACATAACAAACATAACAAACATTTAAGGTGTGGCAACCGCAAAGGGCTGCTAGGTCGAACCGACCGAACACACCATCGGTTGGAACCAAAGCACAATGGGTTCCATACCAGCAAGTAAATGGATACCAATGGATACCTATCCTTAGTTGAAAGAAGAGTTTTCTTTGAACAGATGTTGGTCTGGTGTTGACAAGGAGGTCTGGATCCTGGTCTTGACGAGGAGGTCAACACCAGATCAACTATAAACATTGTGTTGTGTTGATGAGAGTTTTTGCATTCGCGGTGGCACAATGAGGATGTTCCAGTCCCTTATGGGGATGTGCACAATCCTGTGTTCTTCAGATTACAGTCCTCGTTCCTGCTTTGGATTCTGTTGGTTGGACACATTCAGGAAGTTTCAGTGGTTCACCCCATAGTATTCACTCACAGTCCCAACCCCGTATTCTCGGTACCGTATAAATAAATCAGTAGGTAATCTGATCTAGTTGCCCGCACGCCATGGAGCCGAGCTTGGCTCCTCTCGGGCGCCCTACAGTGATAGGTGGGGCCAACCAATTGTAGCTCCGTTCTTAACGCCACAGCTTTTTGGATTTATGCAGGTGCATGTCATTTTAAGCAGGTGAATGTCAGGTGCCGTTGCCCCAAGTTCATCCCCTAGGCCTCACTAAGTGCTGGTCCTCTGCAGGCATTTGTCGCACAGACAATGTAAAGCCCTGCTGCTGCAGTCTGAGATTGGGTGGTGAAACCTATATATAAAGCCAAATACTTGCACAATTCTATGGCGGCAAGCAGTGCTTGCTGCTAAGAGGTATCTAGCCCCGTCAGTAATTTGGTCTTGATTGTTTTAGCTAGAGTGCTGACCGCACAATGACTGTGCATGGCGGAACAAGCGAATGACCCACTGCTGCCTTGGTGGCATTGGAAAGAGATGGTCATGGTCATGTATGCAGGCATGTAGTATGTATTAGAAAGGCATGGGGACATGGGGGCCGTTGTTTGCTGTGACTGCTGTGACACTACTCTGCTGAAATGATGCCCATGGAGCCTACAGTTGGCTCCGTCACGGGCGCTCCCTTTGTGGGGCCACTTCGTAATCTGTAATCTTCTGAAAGTCCGCTTCGTGCCGACTGTGCTGCCACGGTAGAAGGCCCTAGCTGGCGAGTTTGTTGCGGAATAGAATTAAATAGGCCACATCGAAACACATACTGCTGTTAATGAAACCACCGGGCATCCATACCTGCAATCAATTGAATCGCCCTGCAGATGCCATCTTGTGCCGCAGGCCACTTTTGACGAAGTATGCCAGCTCTGCAGCAATTCGCGTCACCAGTTGACTGGTAGCCGGCTTCCACCTTCCTATTTGTGCCCGTTTCGTGATGGATCCTTTGTGAAGTCTCTGCTACTATCAGATCGCTGGACAGACGCATGCCGCCGTGAGCGAAGCCGGTCTGTAACACCTGGGTTTCAAAGACTCATGCTCAGAACATCGGCATTGGTATCCAGTGTCAGCAGTGTTTGTATTACAAATGAACCACAACAAAGCTTTGAAGGTGTGGCAACCGCAATACTCGGCTGCTAGGTTTGACCCACCAAACGCTCGGAATAAACGAACACATCGGATGGAGCCAACACCCGACCAAACACATGGATCCAATACCGCACCAAACAGAGCGAAAGTGAGCAGTGTGCTTCTCGCCACCCACACAACCAACAACCAGCATATAGCGCGGCATTCCATACATGCGAACCTAAAGGAACTGTCACACTCCATTCATGGCCCACATGCCCCACAACAGCAACCTTCAGAGCAACACCATTTGAGTGTCTATTTGCAGTAACCTAGCTCTGCTCCAAGATTCCATAAGCTGCTCTTAGCTGCTCTACAGCCTTCACATTCCCCTGGCTCTCTGCCACCTCAATGGCCTCTGCCACCTCTGCCACCTCCCACACCACCCCCGGCACCCCCAGCAACATCCCCACATCCTCGATTCCACCACCAACTGCCATTCCCAACATCCCCTGCAAATCCCCTGCCACCCACCCAGCCCCTTCCACCCCCAGCAGCTCCCTCAGTACCTCCCAATGCTTCCCGGCAACAGCAGCTGCAGCAGCTGCCGCCATCTCTTCCCCAACCCACCCATGCTCAACCATTACCAGCAGCTCCCTCACCAACTCCACCTCCCCAGCAGCTGCTGCATGCACCATCACCTGCACCAGCTGTACTGCGTCCCACCACACCCCCTCCACCCCCAGCAGCAGCCGTAACGCCTTCCACTTCCCGCTGCCTGCTGCTGCTTCTACCGCTGGCTGTAGTGCCCACCTCCCCCACACCACCCCAGGCACCTCCAGCAGCAGCTGCAGTACAACACTGTTCCCTACCTTTGCAGCTGCTACCAACCCTTCCTGCAACACAGCTGCTGACCACCCCTCCCACCTCCCAAGAAGCAGCTCCAAAGTCCCCATCTTGCCTTGCTGTGCTCCAGCTGAAGTCACTGCTGCTGTCACTGCCGCTGCTGCCATAGCATCGCCAGCGAAAACCATAGCCCCTTTTCCTAGCACCATGCTCACAAGCTCATGCCTGTCATGCTGTAACGCCCAACCCAGTACATCCTGCAGCTGCTTCGCATTCCACGTCACACTTTTTGCGCACACAAGCTGCTCAAGGCCCGACCAGGACCTTGAGAAAATCCCCACAGCAGCTGCTCGCTGCAGCACCTCACCCTCCCACACTATCCCTGGCAACGAAAGCAGCACCTTCAAGAATCGGTTGTTAGCCTTAGCAGGGTGCATCGCCGCCACTAATGCACCTTTCAGATCCCCTGCCTGCCACCCAGCCTTTACCACCTCCAGCAGCAGCTGCACTACAGGC
Organism: Pseudopediastrum boryanum; assembly: GCA_963556185.1. Classification (NCBI taxonomy): domain Eukaryota; kingdom Viridiplantae; phylum Chlorophyta; class Chlorophyceae; order Sphaeropleales; family Hydrodictyaceae; genus Pseudopediastrum; species Pseudopediastrum boryanum. The sequence goes on from OY744494.1 coordinate 8,627,716, forward strand.
CAATGCTCCCCCTCAACAGCTCCCCTCAGCGTGCCCTCCAAAGAGGCAGCAGTGAAACCACCCCCCCTTGGAGCAGCTTTAGCAAGCAAGCCCTTTACCATCTGTGTCTGTCCAGCAGCCGCAGCAGCTGTCAACACAGGCTGGACCTTGTCCGCTGCAGGCCAACCCCCCTTTGCATGGCTCACAACTTGGCTTGCCAGCCCCCATTCCTCCCCCTCCACTGTCCTTTCCAGCAGCTCCCAAAGCTCCTCCCCAGACCAACGCCTTATGCCCAGCAGCTTTGGCACTAGCTCCACCCACCCCTCCTTCTGTAACAAAGCTGCAACCATAGCACCTGGCTCAAACAACCTGCCACGTCCTGCCGCCTCCACCTCCAGCAGCAGCTTCATGAATTCCCACGGCAGCTCCGGCAGAACAGCATCTGCCTGCAAGCTAACATCCTCCCACCCCTCCTTGGGACAAGACAGCAGCTGCTTCACTGCTTTTACTCAGCAGAGTTCAAGCTGCTAAACTCTCTCAGGGCAACGGGCAACACATCTGCCAAATCCCTCCCACTCCACCCCGCATTACCAAAGGGCCCTGACAGCAGATAGCTGACGAGCTCAGCGTGCCCATTGCCCACCGCTTCTGCTAATGCTGTTAGCTTCTCAGACGGAGCCCACTGCCCAGAAGCCCTGACATCCAGCAGCACCTGCTGCAACTGCTTGAACCCCTCCACATGCCCGCACTTGCAGACACTTGTCAAAACAGGGAGAAAGTCAGCTGCAACCCATGCATCACCGCCCTGGTAAGCCTCCAGCGGCAACAGCAGCAGCTGCCACCAACTAGCCATCACTGCTGCCTGGAAAGCTGCCACCAGCTGCTGCTTCTGCCACTGCAGCCCCTGTTGCTTCAGCACAAAGGTCATGAGACCCTTATTACCTGCAGCTGCAGCAACTGCCAAGAGGTCTGCTAAGTCCCGTGCCTGCCAAGCTGCATTAGGCATGGCAAGAAGCATCTGATAAGAGCTAGAGTAAGCTGACACATGGTCCTCAAAGCCCTGCTTGCGGAACCAGTAACCAAGAGATGTGCGTTGCAGGAACTCCTGAAGGTCCCCTACTCTTTGCTGCAGCAGGCTGCCAAGCAAGCTCTTGATCTGATCAGCTATCAGCTTTGCGCGACTAGCTGGCAAGCTGAGCAGCACATTCAGCTTGGAAGGGCACCCTTGCTGGATGGCTGCTTGGGCAACTTCTTGCAGCTGCTGTCCCGACTGAGACTCTGTCAATGGCACTGCCAGCAGCAGTGCCAAATGCTTGAAGGGGACATTCCCAGGCATTGCAGCCGCAATGGCAGGAGCTAGAGCAGCAGCTGTCCACTGGACCCCCTCTAGCTTCAATATCTCCTCCATGCAGGATTCACCTGTATACTTGACCCCCACAGCAAGCCGCAGGGCATTGCTCAGTTGCTCAGCAGTCCATGCCTCCCTTGCAGTAGCCAGCACCAGCTGCAATAGCTGAAGCTGCATGCACCCCCCAAACAACCGCACACCGCACATCATCCGCTCCACTGCTGGAAGCAGCTGAAGGTTACCCCACCCCTCCGCCGGCTGGTGCAGCAGTAAGGTAACTGCCTCTGTCCGGCAGTCATGGCAGCCCACTGCAGCATTCAGGGCTTCAAAGAGGTCCAAGTCCGTCCATGCCATCCCCGATGAGGCCGCCGCTGCACTGAAAAGCTGCTTCAGCAGAGCAACACTGTGCTTTCCCATACCGGCCGCTGCTTCCACATGCCCTTTCAGGTCACTGGGCTGCCAAGCAACCCCACAATCAAGAAGAAGCTGCTTCAGCTGCTTTGAGCGCCCCAGCTCGATGCAGGCAGCCACTGCAGGTTCCATGTCATCTGCAGTCCACCCCCCTGCCTGCAGCCCCCTCTCCAGGACCCAGTCTGCCAGAGCCTGCTGCTTCTGCTGAACTGCACACCCCAATGCTTCCTTCAACGCACACATCTTGCCAAGCTGCTGAAGTTCTGCTGCTGCTGCTGCTCCTCCACCCTCCACTACTTCAGGCACCTCTTCAATCCCCGCAGCTTCTGCAGCCTCGACAAGGAGCTTGAAGATCCTTTCACAACCCTTCTTAGCTGCTACATCCAACTGCTCTTCCAGCACCGCTACCTTCCATACCTTGCTAGCACCTGCTGCCAAGGTGGCTGCTACTGCTCCTGGATTGCAGGCTACAGCAGCTGCTTGAAGTACAGGCAAGAGCTGCTTGGAGGAGAACTGGTGGTTTGCAGGTGCAGCACTGAGCAGCTGTTGCACACAGGAAGCTGCAGCTTGGTTCAGGAGGGTGGTGATGGTGCCTTGGTCTGGTGGCAGCTGCTGGGTGGTCTTGCAAAGAGCAGCTGCAGCCATCATGCGCCATTCTGATGCTGCATGGGCACAGTCATGGACACGAGAAGTCAGTCTAGCAGCAATTGATTAAATGGCTTATGTGTACAATTCCAGATGCCTTACAGCAATTCATGTGCCTTGCACTATGTCGAGCTTCATCTTGACTTTGTCGTGTTATCGGAAGTGGACTCTGTACAACAACAAAAAACAAGCAGAGCTGTGGCCATACATAGTAAATGCAAGGCATGAAGTGCCTGCACGGTGATGTAAGATGCATGTTTCTCATTGATGAATGCCACATCATTGAAAGCCCATCCCAAGAAACAAGATAAATGTGGATCTGGGATTTCCAACAATTGAAGGTCATGGATGTGTCAAGGAGCAATGGGGGCAATCGCTGTTTTCAGCTGTCCGCCTGCTTTGTCTCTCAGGTACAGAGTGTCCTGAACATCATGGTAATGAGGATCCGCATAACAAAAGTTGCGTTACAAGCATGTGTCACGACCAAGAGGGCATCTTACTCCATGCCTACTGTAATTTGGCTTCATGTGACTTGAAGGCAAACCTGCAACGAATCTGCTCATAGCGGAGGAGCTGAAAGCATTACCCCAGCTGTGAACTACGCTTCATACTGCCATAAGGCACCACAGGACAAGGCTAAAAACCATACGTACCCTGCTGTTTGGGTTTGGGACCTTTGGACAGCTTTCCAAACGTGGTCAATGCATCAACAGCCCACCTGAGTGCAGGAGCCACAATTGGTTATTAAAGCAATTACCTTGAATTGCACGAGGGATGCAGGAAGCCAAGGTGGCTAGGGCGCCAGAAACGCTACAGCTGTGTGGCTTCTTGATTACCTCGTCAGCAAAGCAGTGGGGTCTTTCCGGTCTGTTTGGCCAGAGGAAGCCAGGCTTGTCATGACCACGGGATTGCAGGCTGCTCCCATGCGTATCAGCCGGGACATGGCCCCTTGGTTGTCACTCTGCTGACTTGCTGCCCATGCAAGTATTTGATCACCGCTGTGACGGGTAGACAAGAACCCCTTCCAGGCAGTGCGGAAGCACTTGCATGCTCGCACAACTTTGGCAACGTCCTTGGGGCTGAAAGGGTCCAGAACCGCTCCAATAATTGCTTCAAGGCAGTTCTCAGGCACTTCCAGAAGGCGGTGTGAGCCTTCGAGTCCCTCCGGGGTATCCGCAATATTCACACGGGCAGACTTCATGCTCCAAAAGTTGTCCACCCTAAGCACCACAGTCACTTCACATGCACCCAATTACATGAGGCCAGTACGTATGTACCGTCTATACCCGTGATATCACTTTCAGTTCAGTGTATACTTGCTGAAATTGGGGCAATGGTGTCACAGTGACAGCCGCATGGGGCCGGCAACTGCAACAGGGGCATCAAATCAGGACCACAGTCACCGCTGGGATTCCTGGTGAATGTAAGGTTATGCAGCAGACGTATGGCACAGATTCGACATTCACTGGTCTCCTCTTGGTTCCAAGTCAAATACCCGTGTCACCCTGCGGCACTCAGTCACTGACTAGTGGCCCGGCACCACCGCCCGCGGCATAAAATAAGGTTTTGGGCAGGTAACAGCTTCCAGAGACAGTATTCATACCCCTCATGACGCTGGTAAAGTTTGGGGGCCAATGGACAACGGCATCAAGGTGTACTGTCGCCTCCAATCTTGCACTTTCAGCCAAGGCGCCCTGCAGGCCTGTGCCGGTGACCCAGTGCAGATTGCCAAATTTCTTCTGCAATGCATTCGCACGCACGCTTGCCACTCAAGTTGATGCTTTTGGGTCTAATATGCCTCTAGCTATCGTCTGGGAGAGATCCATGTGCTGTATAGGTCAGGTTGGGCTAGATTTGAGGGCGATTTTTGGGCGCTGCCAGCACAGACCCACAAAATCCTTCTGCACACGCCAAGGTAATGGGCTTTGGCCACACAATCCTTTCTATATATGTATTATCATTCATTTGTGGTCATTAAGCACATGCTTGCGCTCTTGGGCCAGCTGGTTTTCCTTCGCATGCTCTGCTGAGCATGTGCTGCGAAAGTGGAGCAAGTTGCACGTTGCACCTCATGTAACAGCTGCTCAATGGTATTAGGTATGTAAGGATGGCATGCCATGTGTTTAAGACGCTTTTCGTAGCCTCCTGGGACAGGTCTGTATGCCGGTCCCCGGCTCAGACTGACGCGCCTAGACGCTTCCTTCGCGAGAGGCCTCTAACCTCACTCAAGACATGCTTAGCATTGCTCAGAGACTCCATAGGCCTTGCTAAAACACTTCAAATGCTTGTAGATGAAGCGCAACCTCCCTAGTACAGGTCCAACCTTGCCTTAGCTTCGCCGATGGCTCCCGTCAGGTCAGAATCTATCTTCCTAGGCTGCCAGTGGCTACTATTGCGCTTTGAAACACTGAGCAGACATAAGGATCCTAGTTGATTGCAGCGATAACTTTTCTGATGCGTATTTGATGCAACAGCTTTCTGGGCTTCCCCTATAGCGCCCTACGTGAGATGGTAGCTTGAACTGACCGGGAGCTATACTAGAATCGATTGCGCTTTGACTGCCGCTTTGAGGGCGAAGCTTTGGCAATGTTTTGATGTTGCTGACGCGATCGTACCATCAAAAACGCAAGGAACGCGTGGTACAGAACGCTTTGAGGGCCCTCGGCACGGAAGTTGGGAAGACAAAGGCTCTCCGCAGCCGGGTTACACCCAGTGTCCGGAACCGACTTGGCCTAGCAGATGGAGCGGAAGGTGAACGAATGTATACGGGGTCTCATTGCTCCCTGTTCTTAATGCAGCCTTGCCACAAGCACAGAGACCAACTACATCTTGATCTGTCCGATGCACTACACAGACACTGAAATCATTGGCGAAGCAAGCATACCGCGACCAGACGAAAGAAAGCGCTTGCATGGGCTGGCAAGACGCATGTACACCTTGATTTTTGTCCGTACCGCAAACGCTGTGACGAGGTGTCGGCATCAGTGGCCCCACCCCTGAGTAGCAGCATGCATGCAGCTTCGTGTCTTTGACAAGCAGCCTAAATGCACCGGCTATATTTGTGCACGGTCCCTTGCCGTATAAATGCAGGCTGGGCATGCAGCTGGCCCTGGGGTTTTAATGGTGAGGACATCGGCGTTGGAAAGGACGAGTAAATGGAAGGAGTATTCCGCGCCAGTAGTGTTTGCCCCTTTATAAGAGAGCAATGCACGACCTACCATTAAAGGTGCGGGAATCGCAGAAGGGCTGATAGGTTGGACTCGATTAACACACGGATTTATCGAATGGAGCCAACAACGCACTGACAGCGAGTAGACAGCAATGTGCTCCTCGGCACCCCCACAACCAACTACCAGCATTAAGCTCGGCATTCAATTCAAAACTCAGCCTTTCAAAAAGGCAACTGCCACCCCCTATTCATGCACCGGCATGTCTCACAACAGCAGCCTTCAAAGCAGCAGCATTTGCGTGTCTATCCACAGTCCCCTAGCTCTGCTGACAGATTGCCTAAACCGCTCTCAGCTGCTGTGCAACCTTCATATTCCCCTGCCTCTCTGCCACCTCAATGGCCTCTGCCACCTCCCACACCACCCCCGGCACCTCCAGCAACATCCCCACATCCTCGATTCCACCACCAATTGCCATTCCCAACATCCCCTGCAAATCCCCTGCCACCCACCCAGCCCCTTCCACCCCCAGCAGTTCCCTCAGTATCTCCCAATGCTTCCCGGCAACAGCAGCTGCAGCAGCTGCCGCCATCTCTTCCCCAACCCACCCATGCTCCACCATCACCAGCAGCGCCCTCACCACCTCCACCTTCCCAGCAGCTGCTGCATGCACCATCACCTGCGCCAGCTGTACTGCCTCCCACCGCACCCCCTCCACCCCCAGCAGCAGCCGTACCGCCTTCCACTTCCTGCTGCCTGCTGCTGCTTCTATCGCTGGCTGTAGTGCCCACCTCCCCCACACCACCCCAGGCACCTCCAGCAGCAGCTGCAGTACAACACTGTTCCCTACCTTTGCAGCTGCTAGCAACCCGTCCTGCAACACAGCTGCTGACCACCCCTCCCACCTCCCAAGAAGCAGCTCCAAAGCCCCCATCTTGCCTTGCTGTGCTCCAGCTGAAGTCACTGCTGCTGTCACTGCCGCTGCTGCCATGGCGTCGCCAGCGAAATCCATAGCCCCTTTTGCCAGCACCATGCTCACAAGCTCATGCCTGTCATGCTGCAGAGCCTTACTTAGCACATCCTCCAGCTGCTGCGCATTCCAAATCACTTGTTCTGCCGACACGAGGTCTTCAAGGCATGACCAGGACCTCCAAAAAAAACCCACAAAAGCTGCTTTCTCCACCACCTCACCCTCCCACACCACCCCCGGCAATGAAAGCAGCAACTTTAGAAGATGCTTCTTATCCTTAGTAGGATGCATTGCCGCCACCAGTGCACCTTCCAGATCCCCTGCCTGCCACCCAGCTTTTACCACCTCCAGCAGCAGCTGCACTACCGACCAGAACCAGCGTTTCTCCCTATCAGCCCCCCTCAGCGCAACCTCCAAGGAGAGGCCTAAGTCCGTCCACGGGACTTCTGGTGTAACCCCTGCTGCACTGAAAAGCTGCTTCAGCAGCGCTACACTGTGCTTCCCCATCCCGATCGCTGCTTCCACATGCTCTGTCAGCTCACTCTGCTGCCAAGCAATCTTGCAACCCACAAGGAGCTGCTTCAGCTGTTTTGAGCGCCCCATCTTGATGCAGGCAGTCACTGCAGGTTCCATGTTACCTGCCGTCCACCCCCCTGCCTGCAACCCCCTTTCCAGCACCCAGTCGGCAAGGGCCTGTTGCTTCTGCTGAACTGCAGCCTGCAAAGCTCCCTTCAAAGCACGCATCTTGCCAAGCTGCTGACCTTCTGCTGCCTCTTCTGCAGCTGGGTTTCCTCCACCCTCAGGCACCTCTTCAATTTCGGCAACTTCTGCAGCCTTGACAAGGAGCTTGAAGATGCTGTCACATCCCTTCTTAGCTGCAACTACCAACTGCTGTTCCACCATCGCTGCTGTCCACATCTTGCTAGCACCTACTGCCAAGGTGACTGCTACTGCTCCTGGGTTGCATGCTGCAACAGCTGCTTGAAGTACGGGCAAGAGCTGCTTGGAGGCGAACTGGTGGTTTGCAGGTGCAGCACTGAGCAGCTGTTGCACACAGGAAGCTGCAGCTTGGTTTAGGAGGGTGGTGATGGGGCCTTGGTCTGGTGGGAGCTGCTGGGTGGTCTTGCAAAGAGCAGCTGCAGCCCTCACGCGCCATTCAGATGCTGCATTGGGTACAGTCATGGACACGAGGAATAAGCCTAGCAGCAATTGATTAAATGGGTTATGTGTACATCATTAGGCTCTGCATGTGTAGGTTCATCTCGCCTGCGTCATGATAACTTGCGTGTTTGTAACAAAGTGGACTATGTAAAATTGTCAGACAGTTAGAGCTATGGCCACATAGAGTTATTGCAATGCATGGAATTGACAAGATGGCCGTGGAAGCTGCATGCCGCTCATTGATGAATCGCACAGTATCGAAAGCCCTATCCCATATAAATGCGGAGTTGGATTTCCAAAAAATGAAGATCATTGGTGTGCACGCCGTTGCATCTAGCCTCAGCTTGTGTGTGGCAAATCCACCATCGGTTGTGTGGCTTCGTGATTGTGATCAGGAGCCTTGTGTTTGTGGCCTAGGTTTGTTTGGCCATTGGCATAGCTGGTCTTGCGTTTTGATTGATTGATTGATTGATTTGTCAAAGAGCATTGGACTCAATTGGTATGGTCAGCAGTCATCCAGTTGTGAACAGGTACATTCAGTACAGTACTGAGTACCTGAACAACATGGCCATGTGAGCGCTACAAGTGTTGCATTAGAAGTCCGTGCTATCAGAGAGGCACTGGGAGTGACAGCCCCTGTTGTAAGTACGCTTCATACTTGCCGCAAGAAGCCAAGCACCAGGCTAGCAACGATACCTACCTTCCTGCTTGGGTTTGGGACCTTTGGAAAGCTTGGCAAACATGGTCAATGCATCAACAGACCACCTGAGCACATAAGAAAGAATGGGTCATGAACGCAGTCATCTTAGCATGCAATTCAGGAAGCCAGGATGATTAGGGCGCCATCAACGCTCCTGCTTTATGGACTCAGGATTACCTGGTGAGCATTGAGTTGGGGTCTTTTGTGTCTGTTTGGCCAGATGCGGCCAAGCTCGAAAGCACTGAGGGATTGCAGGCTGCTCCCATGCGTATCAGTCGAGACATGACCCCTTGCTTGTCTTTCTGCTGACTTGATGACTTCTGTTGACTTGCTGCCCATGCAACTATACTGTCAGCGCTGTTTGGTGAAGACAGGAACCCCTTCCAGGCACTGCGGAAGCACTTGCACTTGCATGCTCGCACAGCTTTGGCAACGTCCTTGCGGCTTGCAGGGTCCAGAACCGCCCCAATAATTGCTTCAAGGCAGTTTCCAGGCAACTCAAGAAGACGGTGTGAGCCTTCGAGTCCCACCAGCGTACCCGCAGTCTTCACACGGGCAGACTTCATGCTTCGCAAGTTGTCCAGCCTAAGCACCCCAGTCACTTCACATGTCCCAATCACATGAGGCCAGTACGTATGTGCAGTCTATGTCCTTGATAGCACTTTCAGTTCAGTGTACATTCATGCTGAAAATGGGGTGGTGGTGTACCAGTGACAGCACATGGGGCTGGCAATAGCTATAGCAATCAAATCAAGACACGGTCACTGCTGGGATTCTGGCGAGTGCAAGGATGTGCAGCAGATGAGTTATGGCACAGATTCGACAGGGCCATTTTGAAAGTGGTCTCCTGTTGTTCCAAGTCAAACACCCGTGTCACTTTGTTAGGGTATATATACTCTGAGCCCTAGGACTTGGCCTAGCAGATGGAGTGAAGGTGAACGAATGTATGCGGGGTCTCATTGCTCCACTGTTCTTAATGCAGCCTTGCCACAAGTACAAGGACCAGTTAGACATCTTTGATCTGTGTCTGCGCGCAACCTGTCTCTGTCTGATGCACTAGTGTAACCCTGAGACTCAGATACCGAAACATTGGGACTGATCTAGCAAGCATACCGCTACCGGACGAACGTAAGCGCTTGCATGGGCGCCCAAGAAGCATGTACACCTTGATCTTGGTCAAAATATACCGCAAACGCTGTAAAGAGGTGTCGGGCATCAGTGGCCCCACCCCTGAGTAGCAGCATGCATGCAGCTTCGTGTCTTGGACAAGCAGCCTAATGCAGCGGCTATAATTGTACACGATCCCTTGCCGTAAGCATGCCCCTTGCTGACCTTCAGTCCTGACACAACCCGCAGATTCTTGCAACTTGGACCACTAGCATATATTAGCAGGATGGCCTCCATTCGCCATTGAACCATGTCTGCGGTCGCACTTTATTTAGATCAAAGGTAAGGACCAGCCAACATTGTGCAGGCCGCTCGCAGCAGCTCTCGTAGACTTACTCCTCATCCTACGTTCCTCCAGATCCTCGAAGTCTTGGCAGGTCCTTCAGACAGTTCAGCTTATGACCTGTACGCAGTCTAGACGACAACAGCAACGACGACAACAGCAACAAAGACCGCGACGACAGTGTACACGACAACTTCGACGGCGACGGTAACAGCAACGGTCACGAGGACATCGACCCAGCTTTCTAAGATTCCCTTCGCTAAGCCATACCAATCCATCAACAACCCGGCTTTCGGTAACGAGCGCTAAACCCGAACCTACAGGTTACGATTATACCCTTAAACCCCAACGCAGTCATGTCTTCCAAGCACCACCACAAGGGGCTCCACCACAACTACCACACCACCACAGCCATGAATGATTCAGCAGGGTGGGTCGAGGGCATCTCCGCCCTCCGTGACAGCCACCCCGCTACAGCCCTCATGCTTGCAGAGCCACCAGCAGTACAGCCTGCTACTACAGCTGCTGATACCCCCTCCACTCCTGGAGTGACTCCTAGCGCCCAGCCTACTGCTGGTACAGCTACAGCTGTAGTGACACCTGTGGTTGCTGCTGCCAGTGACGCTGAGGGTTTTGCTGCTTGCTTGGATCACTCCCTGGCTCTGATGGAGATTGAGGTGAGTACTTGGGGTACAAGGGGACCTGGGGTCGGTGCATCACTCATGGGCCAGCCATTCAGAAAGCAGCAGGCAGCTGAAAGTTCTTGGCAGCATGCCAGTATAGAGGTCAACAATTGCCCACAAATACAACAGGGGATGTTGCCATTGGACATTTGGGCAAAGCAGATCGCTCAATGTTAGATCTCTGTGGAGCTATTGGGAGGGAAATGACATGAGAAGAAGAGAGAACTATAATTTACCATACTTTAAACAGCCGACAGCTAAGGGCTGGCACAAGCCCTTTTCATGGAGGACCGAATTGTATTGATTGTCAAGTTGACCGGTTATGTTGCTGTTTGTACAGAGATGCACTACGGTAATTTGCCAAGCCGCATGAGCAGCATCCCAGTTAGCTCTATGCAGCCTTGGCACTTGCAGCCTCCACACACAAGATAAACATTGTTTGCAAAACTCATGGCAATTACACAATCCTCTGCCCGAGGCAGCTACTCAAAACACAATTGAGATAAGAGCGCATCCCACAGCAAGACTCACACACTACCCATTCTTTGTTTGCCTCCTGGCTATCCCAACCATCTATTGTAGCCCGCTAGTAGTTGTGCCTCATGTCTGTTGCTTTTGCCCTTGTTCTAGGTTGATGCTGTTGGTGAGTTGGTCCTTGAGGTGGGTCGCCCCTCTGGTTGGGGTCCATGTGGCATGAGCCCTGATCAGCTGACCCAGGTGATGGAGGGGCTGAGGGCCAGGGCCACTGCTCTGGCTGCTGATGTCACAGTGCTCAGGGAGAAGGTCATGGAGGTGGCGGGACCAGGTGGGGAGCAGGAGGAAGGGGGAGGGTGTAGGGTTTATGGTTTGGGATGTAGGAGAGGAGATGGTGGGGCCAGGGGGGTAGGGGTCATGGAGGTGACGGGACCTGGTGGGTAGCAGGGAGGAGGCGGGAGGGTTTCAGGGCTTGAGGTTTAGGATGGGAGGTGGTGGGGCCAGGGGGGTAGGGTTTAGGAGGGGAGGGTGTAGGGTTTATGGCATAAGAGTTAGGACGGGAGGTGGAGGGGTTGGGTGGAAATGTGAAGTGGGGGAAAGGGAGGAGGCGGTGACGGGAGCGAGGCGAGGGGGAGGGGGAGAGTGAAGGAGAGGAGGAGGTGGCGGAGCCATTTGCGAGAGGGAGGGGGGGAAGGACGGGTGTAGGTTTTTGGGTTTAGGGCTTAGGGTTTAGGAGGGGCGGTGGCGGGACCAGGTCGGAATGCTGAAGAGGAAAGGAGGGGGAGGGGGCCGTGGTGGAAGGGAGGGGAGGGGAAAGCAAGGTAGATGAGGTGGCGGATCCAGTTGTGAGAGGGAGGGGGGTGACGGGGAGGGGGGGGGGTTGAGGAGGTAGGAGAGGGATGGGAGGTGGAAGGAGGGTAGGGAGGGAGAGGAGGGGAGGGTTTTTGGACAAAGGAGCGCTGGGGGAAGGGGGAGGGTGCGGGACTAGGTGGGGACGATGGGGCCGTAAAGGGGGGCGGGGGGAGAGGAGGGCGGGGGAGGGAGCAAAGTGAGGGGAGGAGCTTTTGGGATATGCACACGACCTCATTCCATGGACTGCTGTCTCCTCTCAACCCTTCTTGCTGCTGCTGTTGTTGCTGCTGTTTTGCTTCTGCTGTCTCCTGCTTGGTCCTTGCCATTGCTTGAAATCCAGGCAGTACTGATTAAGGTTTGCTGCTGCTGTTCCTTCCCTTTGCAGATGGTACCCCCCTCCAGGCCTCCACATGCGATGTGTTGGTCCGTCGTCGTGCTCGTGTTAAGGCGCCCATTGAGGTCCGTGTTGCTGTCATTGGTAATGTGGACAGTGGGAAGAGTACCCTGGTAGGGGTGCTGACACGGAGCGTACTGGATGATGGAAGGGGGTATGCAAGATCAAAGGTGAGTCAGGGGTTTGGGGGGTATGCAAGCTCAAAGGTGAGTCAGGGGTTTGGGGGGTATGCAAGCTCAAAGGTGAGTCAGGGGTTTGGGGGTATGCAAGCTCAAAGGTGAGTCAGGGGTTTGGGGGTATGCAAGATCAAAGGTGAGGGGGGGGGGTTTCTGGAGTGAGGGTCTTCTGGTGCAAGGAGGGGAAAAGAGGAGGGTTGGGTTATGTGGGTTGGGCGGGAGGGATGGGATGGAGCGGCATGCTCGGCAGGGTTTAGGGTGCTCGTTTGCAGTGGTTGACAGACAGTGTGAGACATTCTGAGACATGAAAAATTCAATATCCCTGATCCAACCATAGATTGCAAACCCGAAGGAACTACTGAACCCTGAAGCCCTATACCCACCCCTTTCCTCAAAACCCAAAACCCTGCTGTTTGTTCCCCCTAGGTGTTCAAGCACCACCATGAGGAGGCCACAGGTCGTACCAGCAGCATAGCTTAAAACCCACAACATAGGCTGAACCCTGATGCCCGAAACCCTAAGCTCAAAACCCCAAACCCTGCTGTTTGTTCCCCCTAGGTGTTCAAGCACCACCATGAGGAGGCCACAGGTCGTACCAGCAGCATAGGTCAACATAACCTGTGCCTGGACAGTGAGGGCCATGTGCTCAATGACCCCATGTTCAGGAATGCTTCATGTGGGGAGTACATCAGCAGGGCTAGTAAGGTGGTCACACTGGTGGACCTGGCAGGTGAGGGAAAGGGGGGGGGTCTGGGGGAGGGTATCCGAAGTCTGGGTCAGAGGGTGGGGGTGAGGGGTGGGGGGGGGGTTGAGGAGAGGGGAGGGGGAAGAAGGAATCAGTGGGGGCTGTGTGTTGTGGGCAGTAGTGTTGGGTGGAGAGTAAGGTGAAAGCGGTTGTGGGTTCCTGGAAGCAGATGGGAAGGACAGGAGAAGTGACTGACTGGGGCAATGGAAGAGAAAAGCATGTAGACTAAAAGATCTGCAAGTAAGCATAAGTAAGAAGCCATGGGGGTTTAGGAAGAACTCGATAGCTGTTGGCGTGATCTGGTCGTTTGCATTCCTCCTCATTTATATGGAACAACCTGCATGCGTACAGCATCTCTGCTGCCCTCTCTATGGTCTGTTTGCTGGAGCCTTAACATGTTCTGCCCTGCATTTGTGCAGGGTCTTGCTAACACCTGTATGTCTCTCCGTTGGACTGCAAGCGATCGAGCTACCCACACTCAGAAAGAGTACTTTCTAAACTGGCCCCTGATCCCCCCCCCCCTTGCTGCCATTGTTTTTCAGACCACAGCCTAAGGTCTGACCCCCCCCCCCCCGTCCTCCAATTGCCTCCCCATCCCCATCGCTCTCCCTCCCCCCCCCCTTGTTTCCCACTTAAGGCCGCCTTTCTCACCTCGGGTCCCCTGTCCCCCTTTTGCCCCAGGACATGAGAAATACTTCTGCCCTGGCATCTGTGTAGAGTTTTGCTAACACCCCTATGTGTCTCCATCGGACTGCAAGCAATCTAGTCAGTCACACTCAGGAAAGAGTACATTACAAACTGGCCCCTGATCCCCCCCCCCCCTTCCCATTGGGCCCCTCCTTTCTGTCAGGTCATGAGAAGTACTTCCGCACCACAGCCTATGGTCTAACAGGCCATCTCCCAGATTACGCGTGTTTGATTGTTGGTGCTAACATGGGTGTGGTGGGTATGTGTAAGGAGCACCTAGGGGTGGCACTGGCTCTCAAGGTACCCGTGTTCTTTGTGGTCACCAAGGTAGACATATGCCCAGAACATATCCTCAAGAATACGGTGCAGGTGAGGGAGGGGGGGGGGCCTGGGGTTGGGTGTGCAAAAGATTTACAAGGTGGGGGGGGGGGGGAGGGGGGTGCTAAGGGCGTGTGGGAGTAAAGAGTGGGTTTATGGTTCTGTTTAGTGTGCGCTTAGGGCTTAGGGTTTTGTCAGGTGTATGAACTTAGGTTTAGGGTGGAAGCGTCTGGGGTGAAGGTTATTGTTGAGCTGTAAATGGCTGGGTCTAAAAGACTGACAAGAGGTATGCGGATGATCAGAGTAGCACCTTGGGACCTTGCCTGCGGGCAAGTCAACTCATAATGTGCTACTTGGCAGTCCGTGTAAAAGCAGAGAAGCTTTTGGCTGTCTGCTGTGGGTACACCTGCAATACCACTTTCTTGTGAGCTGGGAGTTTAGAGCAACTATTGTAGCAACGGTGAATGAGGTCAGGGCTATGGGTCATGCTTCATTGGAAGTGTTGGCTGTGATATGGAGTACACATTATGTACGATATACTGTATCCTCATCCATCCTACATAAACCCTTGCAAGGAGCATTGTACATAATCCCAAGGTCGTTGTACCAATCCCTGCAGGGTTTAGACCTACTGTACCTAGTTAACGCCCCACACCCCACACCCCCTGTGCCCCTTTCTTGTTGCAGAGCCTTGCATCCATCCTTAAGAAGCCTGGTGTGCGTAAGAAGCCGTGCCTGGTGCGCAATGAGGATGATGTCATGCTGTGTGCACGTAACATTCACACAGATGCACTGGCACCTATCTTCCTCACATCAGCTGTAACAGGTAAATGATGTGAAGACAGGGTTTAGGATTTAGGTCGTGGGGAGTGTGTGGCACAAGATAGAACGCAGGTGGAAGACCCCAGGTTCAGGTGTTATTGATCAAGGAAATGGGTTTCAAGGTTTAGGTATTTGGGGTTTTGCCATGAGCCCTAGGGATAGCGCGTTCTGGCCAGTTTACAGCTGTCAGACCACGTGCATGCAAAGCATGGTCAGTCTAAGCAGCAGTATTGGGTTTGTCGTGTGTGTATAAGTTCTGGCTTCTTTTTTCCTTGCATGAGCTGTGGCAAATGTGGAAGGCGGCGGGGAGAGGGGGTGGAGGGGGAGGCATGCATTCATCAAATTCTTGTATGGCTGGCCTGAAGGACCGCAATCAAATTCCTATATCTGACCATCTGTAAGGGCATGACATTTCTCCTCGTCGTCGTCACATCTCCTCGTCGTGGCTGATGTTGTTCTGTTACTGTTGCTGCTGCTGTTTGTCTACCTAGGTCAGGGCATGGACTTGGTGCGAATGTTCTACAACCTGATCCCTCAACGTCAGAGGTGGGCAGAGAGGCAGCAGGAGCTGGCGGAGTTCATAATTGATGAAACATTTGGAGTGCCAGGGGTGGGCACGGTGGTGGCAGGTAAGGGGTGTGTGTGAAGTGAAGGGAAATCACAGCAAAGAAGGGACTCAGCCAATGCTGACCACCATATATCCCTCCAAGCCACCACACACAAACACACATTGTTCAGCCCAGGCAACCTCCAAATCGGCCCTGCTGACTTCTCCACACCGTAAAAACCGTAAAATTTCTCTAAACCGACCTGATACCCGTAACCACAAACATGCTAATATCCTGTGTGGGGCGCCATGTGATTTTTGGGGTGCTGGTGATGCTGGTGAGATGTTGACAAAGGGTTAGGGCAGTGCGGGCAATGAGTGGTGGGGTGGGTGGCTGGAGAGGTCATGTGGTGTGGTGGTGGTGGTCAGCTGGTGGAGGTTTAGGCGAGTGCTGGGGATAGTGGTGGCAGGAAGGACGACATGAGTGGCAGACTTTGGGGTGGTGAGATGGTGGAGATTCAGGGGAGTGTCTGGGTTTTGAGGAGGGAGGGGTGGGGGTGGGGGGTGGGGGGGGTGGGGGGGGGGGTGTCGCGCGTGTGTGTGTGTGTGTGGGGGGGGGGGGTAAACGTGTGAGGCAAGAGAATGTGAGATGCATGCGTGCGGGGGCGGGGCGGAGGGATGTTGCTGCTGGTTAGGGCAAACTGGCGGGGCTGCATGGAGGGAGACATCAGGGGACGTGACAGGGATTGGTGGAGCTGCAGCTGGCGGCTTTACTTAGCTGTGTCTGTTTTTTACTGCTCTCAAACAACCTCCTACTTTTCTCTTCTTTGGGAACACATCAGGTGAATTGTTTATCATATATCGGATGTCCGGTTGTATACACCCGTGCCAGTCTTGACGGGGGATCTGCGAGTTCCAAGACTATTGCAGCTCTCAGCAAGCTAGACCATTGCACTTGATCTTTTCTCCCCTGACCTGCGGGGCTCTTTTCTGTGGTTGGGGCAGTATTTGGGCATTATGCGTCACTCAACACACTGCACTTTCTCTTTTTTCTCTTGTCCTGTCAGGTACTGTGAAGAAAGGTGTGATCAGCTACAACACCCCTCTGCTGTTAGGCCCTGATATTGCTGATGGAACCTTCAAGGTGGCTGCTATTAAGAGTATTCATTACAAGAGGCTGCCGGTGGCTCAGGTGGTGGCAGGGCAGACGGCAGCTTTGGCGCTGAAGAGGGTCAAGAGGAACCAGGTGGGTTTAGGGGTTTATGTTTGAGGGCTTAGGGGTTTAGGGGCAGACGGCAGCACTGGCTGTCAGGAGGGTCACGAGGAACCAGGTGGGTTTAGGGTTTATGTTTCATGGCTTAGGGGTTTAGGGGCAGACGGTGAGAGGGGGAGGGTTCTGTTCTGAGTCTAAAGCACGCATCAGCAAGGGTGGAAGGATAAGATACGGGTGGGGGGGTGAGCCATTCTTGTCTGTAGTGCTCCATATGCTTTCTGGAGTTGTTCTGTGTGCCATCAAATAACAGCACATGGTGTGTTGATGCCTTGACTCGCGTCACTGGATATGGACAGCTGACCCAAGCTCTGCTGATAGATGTTTCTGGTGTGGGTATGATGGAGGTTCGTGTTGATGGCCTGAATCCTTGATAGAAGTGACATGCCTGTCCTGCACCTCGCCCACATAATCAGTTTCCGGTACCATAGTTGATTGCTGTACTTTGTGACAGCTTGAGGTGCGGGGCCTATGGCACCTTTTGCTATGGCATATTATGGAAAAAATCAGTTTCTGGTACCATCTTGATCAGCTGCTGCTTCTCAGCAAATAATGATGACTGTCAATCCAGGGCTCTATGTTTTACAGCTGACACATATATGCTTGGTTGTTTTTATTTGCCCTTCCCTCCGTAGGTCCGCAAGGGTATGGTGCTGGTGCACGAGAAGGTCAAGCCGGCCGCGACATGGGAGTTCGACGCCGACATCGCCATCCTCACGCACTCCACCACCATCCAGCCGCGCTATCAAGCCGTCATCCACTGCGAGATCATCCGCCAAGCCGCGCGCGTCGTCGCGATGGACCAGGAGCGTCTGCGCAGCGGCGACCGCGCGTGCGTGCGCTTCCGCTTCCTGCAGCACCCAGAGTACGTGACGCCGGGGACGCGCTTCGTGTTCCGCGAGGGCCGCACGAAGGGTATCGGCCTGGTCGTTGCGACGGAGCACCAGCAGCTGCCGACCGTGGAGGGTGACGCGGTAGCGGCTGGGCAGGAGAAGGACCAGGGGCAGGGTGCTGTGGTGAGCAGCAATGGGGCAGACTGCAGCACCACTAGCAAGGGAGGGAGTGTCACTGGGGGTGTGCTGAGCAATGGGGTTGGAAATGCTGCTACTGCCAATGGTAGTGCTGGTACTGCTCCTGGGGTTGTAGAGGGTGTAGCAACTTAATTGGAGTAAGCACTTGGGAATGGCTCGTGCCACTGAGCCATAGATGAGGTTATGGAGTAGGGGGACATTTGGATCTGCCCCGATGTAAGGGAGCTCGCAGGTGTCTGCCATTTGGCAAAGTTTAGTTGCTGCTGCAGTGCAGTAGTAGGGAGCTCGATAGCGAAACCATAAGAACCAGCTGGTTACAACTTGGCACTGCACATACCAACTTGTGTGGAGGAGATACTCCAGAAAGACTCAAGTCATCTGTGAGACTCTCAACACAAGGTGGTGTTTCCAATGCCGCGTACTGGTTGGTAATTGACATCAGCATGATGATAGGGTGTAGCTTGGGGTGCATGGTTGAGGCAGCAGGGCTGTGCATGGTTATAAAAGGAAGTATTATTGAGGCGAGGTGGCTAGGAAGTCGGTTACTAGTCAGTCCATCCATGTAGCCCTGACAGTAGTGGTTATGAATAGGGGGCATCAAGAGCTGTGTTGTACTGCTGCCAGGCTGATGGAATCTGTGGTGGTGCTGTACACAATGGTGGTGCAAACAGTGCTACTATGTGGTGGTGCTACTGCTGGTGCTGCGCCTGTTGGGGCTGTAGAGGGGGTAGCAGTCTGATGATAGCACTTGAAGGGTTGCGAACGTTATCTGTCAGTGAGCCACAAAAGAGGTTATGCAGCAGGGCCATAAGGACATAGGGATTCCAGGAAGGAGATATGCTTATTGGGTGATGTTGTGTGTGGAAAGTGTGCTTTTGAGTCCAAGTGGGGCCACATGGTAGCCTCCACACACTCTCATCGCTAGTGAGCAACAGTTGCTTGGATGTGGGTCGTCTTGCTGCTGCTGTCATGTCCTTCCGCTGTTGCAGTGATATTAGCTTGCAGAACTGAGTTGCAGCTTGGCACTGTACACACCAGCATATGTGTTGTATATATGAGCAGTGTGGAGGACCCAATTTCTCCGTGACACGCCCAACCCAAGTTTGTGTTTGCAGAGTCTTGCAGTGTGGTTTATTTTTACCTACCAATGGTAAGGGCTCTGGGACTGTTTCCGGCCTAGAATGGTTAGTACAATGAGCAGGTGACCAATTCAGGCTGGGGGCCATTAATGAGGGACTTGTGGGAAATGTGGTTCGCAAACCTTACTTGCTGCCTCGGTTGCTGTAGGGAGTTCTATATAGTGAAGCCACATGAGGCAGCTGGACACAACTCGGCACTGTACATACCAACTTCTGTGAAGTGCTCCATGTCATCTCTGAAGCTCTTCACCCAAGTTGGTGTTTCCAGTGTTGCGTAATGCTTGGTGATTGGCATCAGCATGATGATAGGGTGTAGCTTGGGGTCCATGGTTGAGGAAGGAGGGCTGTGCATGGTTATAAATGGGGGGCAATGAGAGCTGTGGTTTTATGCTGCCAGGCTGATGATGGCCTCCACCTATGATTGCGCTGACGGCCCACAGACAAGGGCCATCAGCGCAGTCATATGCAAAGGCCACCATCCATTGCCCGTAGTTCTTTAAAAGGTGGTCACCTCTCATCTATAGCATCAGCTGCGGTAGCTTCTATAGCATTAATTGGGCCATACCACCCAACGGATCGTTGGTTGGGACTGTACCCAGTGTGAGGCTCAGGATGAGAATTATATGCGTCCTCTCAAGGTGGGGATGCTATCTGCTGCAGATATTGCGGTGCCTGCTGTAGAGGGGGTAGCAGCATGATGGTCTGGCACCTGGAGAGATTGGAAGTGGTTTCAGCAGGGCCTGGGCATATGGGTATGGGGACTGCAGAGAGGTGTTAAGCTTGCAGTGTGATGAAGTTGTTTGGGATGGGTGCGCATGTTGGCCAGGCCCACCTCCACACACCTTCATCCCCTAGCAACAGTTGCTTGAATGTGGCTGGTATTGCATTCCCCCATGCACCGTTGCAGTACTAGATAGCTTGCCCTAAGTGTTCCATCTTCTCTGGTGCTGAGGATAGCACTGTCGATGATGTAACACTTGCGGACGCTCCCAGCACTGCAGTGCTGCAAGTGAATGATAGCTAGTGCTTGTCGACTGATGAGAATCGCTGCTCGGCACCATACACCAAATTTGTGCTCTTGCCTAGGTGCTCGAGGATGAATGGATGGGGCTGTGCGTTCTGGGTTCCAAATGATAATGGGCCTATCTGTAGATTTGGTAGGTGGCTATGGACTAGGGGCATATGCAGGAACCGTGATGATATGCTTACAGGTAGGGTGATTGTGTGTGGAGCAGGTTGCATACTGGGCTATGTTTGCCCAGGCTAACCCTGCCACGCCTTTATCCCTAAGGAGCAGTTGCTTGGTGGGGCTTGTGTTGCCTGCTGCTGCTATGAGATCCATGCACCGTTGCAGTACTAGATAGCTTCCCCTTACATGAGTTTCAACTATGACCATATCTACATCAGTTCCTAAGACTAGTTTGAGAATGATTGACTTGCATGCGTACGTCAGCTAGATGAGAGGATTACGAAAGTCACTGCGACTTTAGTCACTAGGTTTTTGAGGCTCAAGAAAGTTGGTTGGAGCTTTGAGCAGGATCATGTGCACCTTCCTTTGCTATAAGAGGCTGGTTTTGGGTAGCTTTTAGGCACCCCACTGATGAGGCGCTTGCCGAAATGCATATGGGTTAGTGTGTGTGTGTTCTATTACAGTTGGTTGCAAAAGTTTTGGCCGGAACATAAGGCTGGGGTTTAAGCAGCAGCAGCAAGACCTGATTTACAACCATTTATGTTTAAGAAAGTAAATAGGCAGAGCATCAATGTGCTGCAGTTGGTATGCCCAAGTGGTACCACAAGTAGCCTCGCACGCGAGACGTCCCGAGTTCGAGCCCCGGGCGTGCCCTATAAATATACTATATAAAAGCCAGCCAGCCAGCCTTAGCCTTAGCCGCAGACGCAGACCAGCAAGCCTCCCCCCTGTTCCTATAGCTCTCCTGCTTTTTTAACCTGACACTCCCCTTCCACCTCTGCCCCTCCTGTGGTTGCCAGCCCCACACCCCATCTGCTCCCCTCCCACAGCCCTCTCAGCTCAGCCTTGCACTTGCCCCAACTTCTCGCATGCCCTGCCTACCCCCACCTGCCCTGCCATTGAACTGGTATAGCCCCTGCACCTGCTTCACACCTGGTCTATATGCTACTGCCCCTAAACAGTAAAGAAAGGGCACCTGTGCCTGCTGGCAGTTCTCAGCATTTACCCCCTTAAAAAGCAGCAAAAATGCCTCCGCTGTCTCCCTTGCAAGACCCCTGCTTTTCTCAGCAGCCAAGCAACACAGAGCAACAGAGATGCTGACCGCACCCATTGGTGACAACCTGGACCTCATACAGAAGCTGCCTGTGCAAGAGAGCAATGAACGGCCATGCCATTTCACAGAAGCAGACCATTTCCTAACAAAATCTGAGTTTTGGGCCAAAACTTTTGCAACCAACTGTAAAGTGATCCTGGAACCAGTCTCCTCGTACAAGTCTGTGTGCTACATGCGTACCAGCGGGCAACTCGACTTACGCGTAACTCCGTTGCTTTGGCTCTCTAGCCTCGACTGATACGCGTTCCCTTTACCACCATAAAAGAGGTTATGCAGCAGGGCCATAAGGACATAGGGATTCCAGGAAGGAGATATGCTTATTGGGTGATGAGTGTGTGTGGAAAGTGTGCTTTTGGATCCCAGTGGGGCCACATGGTAGCCTCCACACTCTCATCGCTAGTGAGCAATAGTTGCTTGGATGTGGGTCGTCTTGCTGCTGCTGTCATGTCCTTCCGCTGTTGCAGTAATATTAGCTTGCAGAACTGAGTTGCAGCTTGGCACTGTACACACCAGTATATGTGTTGTATATATGAGCAGTGTGGAGGACCCAATTTCTCCGTGACACGCCCAACCCAAGTTTGTGTTTGCAGAGTCTTGCAGTGTGGTTTATTTTTACCTACCAATGGTAAGGGCTCTGGGACTGTTTCCGGCCTAGAATGGTTAGTACAATGAGCAGGTGACCAATTCAGGCTGGGGGCCATTAATGAGGGACTTGTGGGAAATGTGGTTCGCAAACCTTACTTGCTGCCTCGGTTGCTGTAGGGAGTTCTATATAGTGAAGCCACATGAGGCAGCTGGACACAACTCGACACTGTACATACCAACTTCTGTGAAGTGCTCCATGTCATCTCTGAAGCTCTTCACCCAAGTTGGTGTTTCCAGTGTTGCGTAATGCTTGGTGATTGGCATCAGCATGATGATAGGGTGTAGCTTGGGGTCCATGGTTGAGGAAGGAGGGCTGTGCATGGTTATAAATGGGGGGCAATGAGAGCTGTGGTTTTATGCTGCCAGGCTGATGATGGCCTCCACCTATGATTGCGCTGACGGCCCACAGACAAGGGCCATCAGCGCAGTCATATGCAAAGGCTACCATCCATTGCCCGTAGTTCTTTGAAAGGTGGTCACCTCTCATCTATAGCATCAGCTGCGGTAGCTTCTATAGCATTGATTGGGCCATACCACCCAACGGATCGTTGGTTGGGACTGTACCCAGTGTGAGGCTCAGGATGAGAATTATATGCGTCCTCTCAAGGTGGGGATGCTATCTGCTGCAGATGTTGTGGTGCCTGCTGTAGAGGGGGTAGCAGCATGATGGTCTGGCACCTGGACATATTGGAAATGGTTTCAGCAGGGCCTGGGCATATGGGTATGGGGACTGCAGAGAGGTGTTAAGCTTGCAGTGTGATGAAGTTGCTTGGGATGGGTGCGCATGTTGGCCAGGCCCACCTCCACACACCTTCATCCCCTAGCAACAGTTGCTTGAATGTGGCTGGTATTGCATTCCCCCATGCACCGTTGCAGTACTAGATAGCTTGCCCTAAGTGTTCCATCTTCTCTGGTGCTGATCAGCACCAGTGTTACATCATCGACAGTGCTATCCTCATGAGGATAGCACTGTCGATGATGTAACACTTGCGGACGCTCCCAGCACTGCAGTGCTGCAAGTGAATGATAGCTAGTGCTTGTCGACTGATGAGAATCGCTGCTCGGCACCATACACCAAATT
The DNA here is from genome assembly GCA_963556185.1 of Pseudopediastrum boryanum. NCBI lineage: Eukaryota > Viridiplantae > Chlorophyta > Chlorophyceae > Sphaeropleales > Hydrodictyaceae > Pseudopediastrum > Pseudopediastrum boryanum. The sequence goes on from OY744494.1 coordinate 8,650,714, forward strand.
TGTGCTCTTGCCTAGGTGCTCGCGGATGAATGGATGGGGCTGTGCGTTCTAGGTTCCAAATGATAGTGGGCCTATCTGTAGATTTGGTAGGTGGCTATGGACTAGGGGCATATGCAGGAAACGTGATGATATGCTTACATGTAGGGTGATTGTGTGTGGAGCAGGTTGCATACTGGGCTATGTTTGCCCAGGCTAACCCTGCCACGCCTTTATCCTGCTTGGTTGGTGCTCTGGATTGTGTTTGATTTGGACACACCAATCAGTCTCCTGCTGGTGATTTGTTTGCTGGTGCTACTATTTGCCGTGTCCGTAGTTGGATGTCTGCTTGGGTATTCCTCTTGCTTGGTGGTATGGATTCCATTGTTTTTGGACCCATCCGATGGTGCGTTTGGTCGTTTCGACTTAGCAGCCCTTTGCGGTTGCCGCACCTTAAATTTTTTGTTTGTTTGTTATCCCTAAGGAGCAGTTGCTTGGTGGGGCTTGTGTTGCCTGCTGCTGCTATCAGATCCATGCACCGTTGCAGTACTAGATAGCTTCCCCTTACTGAAATTGCCTGGAATAGGCTCCTGCAGTAAGGGAAGCTGACTAGTATTGCAATAATGCGATAATATGGTAGGCTTGCCAGGAGAAGGGAGGCATTTAAGCGTTACTCCTTGGCATTGCACACACCAACTTGTGGTGCATGGATAGTCACGAAGAACCGAAGTCTCTTGTGAAGCTCCCAACTGAAGTTGTAATTAAGGAAGTTATATTGAGGCGAGGTGGCTGAAAGTCGGTTATTAGTCAATCTTACCGTCCTGTGTTTCCAAAACATGCCGGACACCCCAAGTTGTGGTTCCAATGTCGTGTGGTGTATCTTGAGACCTGCCAATGCGAAGACTTTGGGTGTCCTGTTTTGGAGTAAAATGATTAGCAGAGATGAGCGGGTGACAGATATGGGGTGGAGTGCACTCATGGAGGGGGCGGAGAGGAGGAAGGGGTTGAATCGTTCGAGCTGTGATAGTTGTTCCATTGTTTCACTCTTGTATGCTTTGCACAAGATGGTTAATAGAAACAAGCAGGATGTGCTCAGGGTCATCGATTACATAGCTGTCTCCAAGCGGTTCATGTCAAGTGTGACAGACTGCAGGGTCTTTCGCAGCTTTGATACAGGTGGCTCTGATCATAGAATGCTGGTGCTTACGATGCGCCTCCGCTTGTCAGTGGCCAAGCAGCACAGTGCGAAGGGACAGCCAGCACGGCCCTATGACTGCAGCCGGCTGCAAGAATCTGCAGCAACTCAGCAGTGCTTTGAGCTGGCAATGTCTAACCAATTCAGCCGTCTGGTAGGGGCTCAGTTGCAGAGCGCACAAGACGAATGGACACAGCTAACAGCGGCAGCCAGCCAAGCAGCCCATAAGGCTGGTCTAAACCTCAAGCCTCAGCAGCGGCGCCGAGATTTCGCTATATCCGATGCGACCTTGCAGAAGATTGAGCGGAAACATGCAGCACATGCAGCGGTGCTGTCCTCTCCTAATGATGCTACCAGGGCAGATTACAGGGAGGCCAATAATGCTGCTAGGCGAGCGGTTAAGAAGGATCAGGAGCGGTACTTCAAGCAGCAAGCGCTGTTTGCGGAACATGCTCTAAAAGCTGGTAATCTAGCCGTGTTCCACAAGCATGTCCAGCGGATCTTCAAGGAGCAGCAGGGCAGTAGCTCTGCTGCTCCTACAGCTGTGCTAGGGGGTGCTGATGGCAAGCAGCTGTTCCAAAGCAGGGAGGAGGTGGTGAAGTGCTTTGCTGAGCACTTTGCTGATGTCCTCAACTGCCCTGCCAAGCTCGACCAGCAAATGCAGCAGACCATTGAGGAGTTAGTGCAGAAGATGGAGGCAGGGCAAGGTGCAAACCAGCAGAGTGAAGCAGCAGCTCAGCCACCTACTGTGCAGGAGGTTGAAGAAGCTGTCTTTGCCTGTCGTAATGGGGCAGCTCCTGGGATTGATGGTATCGCAGCGCCTATGCTAAAGCTCAGTGGGACCATGCTGAAATGGTTGCACAGGGTCATTGTGGCGGTGTGGGAGTCAGGGAAAGCGCCAGTGGAGTGGAAACGTGCACTGTTGGTGGCACTGTATAAAGGCAAAGGAGAGCGCAAAGTGAGAGATAGCTATAGGGGGATAAGCTTGCTAAGTATACCGGGGAAGGTGTATGTCTTGGTCATTTTGGCTAAGATCAGTTCTCATATCGATGCACAACTGCTTGATAACCAGTCTGCTTTTAGGAAGGGGAGGGGCCTCACTGATGCTCTGTTCACCATACGCCAGGTCATCTCTAAGTCTGTAGCATTCGATCAGCCTCTATTCATGGCTTTTGTGGATTTGCATAAGGCATATGATTCTGTACCGCGAGACACGCTATGGCGCATCCTGCATGTGTACGGGGTACACACAAAGCTGATAGAGTTGCTGATGGACTTGCATACTGGCACACAGGCTGCTGTTAGGATGGGTGGTGTGGTGTCTGAGTGGTTTGATGTGCATGGCGGGGTGCGGCAGGGATGTGTCATTGCTCCCTTGCTGTTCAACATCTACATGGACTTTGTGGTTCGGCAGGCAATGGCTCAGATGCCGGAGGGATGTGGGGTGAAGCTAGCCTATCATGCAGATGGGAAACTTGAGCGTGATGGGTGTGGTAGTGGTGGGTGTGTGGAGCTGTTGTCTGTTCTGCTGTATGCAGATGATATGGTGTTGCTAAGTCCCAGCAGGGAGGAGTTGGTGGTCATGCTGCAGGTGATGAACAAGGTTGCTGCTAGTCTTGGGTTGCGCATCAATGCAAGCAAGACTGAGATCTTGTCCATTGACAAGGATTGGAAGGAGGGGGATGTGCCAGTGCAGCAAGGACCAGAGGTGGTTATCAGTGAGGGTGTGGTAAAAGAGGTGTCACAGTTCAAGTACTTGGGAAGTGTGCTTGTGACTGATGGCAGGTTGGATGTGGAGTTGAATATCAGGAGGGGTAAGGCTGTGGGGAGGTTTAAGCAGTTTGAAAAGATGTGGGGTACCAAGCATCTGTCATTGGCTACGAAGGTGAAGTGTTACAAGGCATATGTGTTGCCAATTCTGCTGTTCGGGAGTGAGTGTTGGTCCCTGACCAAAGTGCAATCGCAAAAGCTTGAGCGGGTGCACTCTAGCTGCCTTAGGAGCATCCTGGGGGTCAGGCTGTCAGATCGGCACACCAATGAGCATATCAGGAAATCATGTGGGGTAGCCACCTTGTCAGCATACATCACAGCAAATAGGCTGAGGTGGCTGGGGCATGTGGGCCGCATGGAGGAGGGCAGGTTGCCGCATATTGCGTTGTTCTCTTCATTACATGGTGACATGACGAGGCCAGTGGGTAGGCCTCGCCATACCTGGGAGAAATGCGTGTGTGCAGATCTGAAGGTGCTTGGTCAAGATGAGGGGAGCTGGGAGGCTTCATGTCAGATTAAGAGTGCTTGGAGGAAGAGGTTGTGGGATCTTACGCACCCTTGGGAAAGCCAACGGTTAGTGAGGTGTAGAAGGCGCACTAAGCAAGCTATTGATAAGCATGTGGAGCGCTATGTGGTGCCTTTCAGTGGCTGGGAGGATGGTGGTTCACCAGTACCTAGGTGGTGGGAGCCACCTCCAGCCCCTACTAGGGTGGTGCTTGATCCTGCTGCCTCCCCGCCACCCATGTGTGATGGAAGTGGAGCAGGTTTTGGGTTTTAGTGGTGGTGTTTGTTTCCCCTTGGTGTGCACGCCGTTGCATCTAGCCTCAGCTTGTGTGTGGCAAATCCACCATCGGTTGTGTGGCTTCGTGATTGTGATCAGGAGCCTTGTGTTTGTGGCCTAGGTTTGTTTGGCCATTGGCATTGCTGGTCTTGCGTTTTGATTGATTGATTGATTGATGCTTTGCTACCCCTTGGACGGGCAGTAGCAGAGGTCGGGAGGCGATAGGAGGCAGCTAGGGGACAGTGCAGGGATGACCAAGGGCTGGACACGTGTCTACAGTGAAGTGGGAATGATTGGGAGCAGGGCATATGTCAGGATGTGGACACTGCTGGGGGCAGCAAAACAACCAATGACTGTGGGTAGTATTGAGCTGCCAATGTCCAGTGGCTAGGTGAAGACATCCTCCCCCTGGCCATTAGATTCGTGGGTCAATGTTACCGGCAAGATTCCGGTGTACTCTTGGAGTGTTTGCGGCTTCCCTGGCTTATGGTGGTCTTAAGAGTGTGTGTGTGGGATTGTTGTGCTGACCTAATCAGGTGATGGGGCGGACTGCAGCAGCAGATGATGGGGCGGACTGCAGCAGCACTAGCAAGGCAGGCAGAGGCACTGGGGTTGCTGTACACAATGGTGGTGCAAACAGTGCTACTGCAAGGGGTGCTGCTACTGCTGGTGCTGCGCCTGTTGGGGTTGTAGAGGGGGTAGCAGTCTGATTATAGCACTTGAAGTGGTTGCGAACGGTATCTTGTACAATCTGTCAGTGAGCCACGAATGAGGTTATGGAGGAGGGGCATATTAAGGTATGGGGATTCCAGGAAGGGGTCATGCTTATTGGGTGATGTTGTATTGGGCAACGTTGCTGATGGACCCAGTGGGGCCACAGGGTAACCTCCACACACTCTTCATCCCTAGTGAGCAGGAGTTGCTTGGATGTGGCTCGTGGTGCTGCTGCTGTCACGTCTCATCATTGTTGCAGTAGTAACAAGTAGCTCCCGCAAGTGTAATTTCACATGCATCTGCCTTGTTGGGTAAACATTGTAGGTGGATGTTACACATGTGAAGCTATTGAATGCTGCAACGGTGCAAGGATATGATATGGTAGGCTTGGTTTGGCACTGTATACACCAGTATTTGTGTTCAACCAATGAGCCGTACGGAGGATTCAAGTTTTCAGTGACACGCCCAACCCAAGTTTGTGGTTGCACAGTCTTGTAGTGTATCCTGAGACCTGCCAATGGCAAGGGCTCTGGGTCTGCTTTTGGCGTAGAATGATTACGGTAGTACAATGAACAGGTGATGGATACATGCCAGTTGCCATTTATGGGAGACTTGTGGGATACATGGTTTGGCAAACCTTCCTTGCTGCGTCTGTTGCAGTAGGGAGCTCTTTAGTCAAGGCACGTGAGGTAGCTGGACACAGCTTGGCACTATACATACCAACTCATGTGATGAAGGACTCTGGAATGACTCATGTCATCTCTGAGACACTCAACCCAAGTTGGTGTTTCCAGTGCCGTGCACTAGTTGGTAATTGGCATCAGCACGATGGTAGGGTGTAGCTTGGGGTCCATGGTTGAGGCAGGAGGGCTGTGCATGGTTATGAGTAGGGGACATGAATAGCTGTGCTGTACTGCTGCCAGGCTGATGATGGCCTCTTTGGTGGTGCTGTACAATGGCGGTGCAAACGGTGCTACTGCTGGTGCTGCGCCTGCTGGGGCTGTAGAGGGGGTAGCAGTCTGATGGAATAGCACTTCAAGTGGTCGCGAATGGTATTACTCAGTGAGCTACGAATGAGGTTATGGAACATGGGCATAACGATGTTGGGGCTCCAGGAGGGTGATCTGCTTATTGGGTGATGTTGTGTGCATGAGAACGGCGCTCCGTGGCCCAGAGGTGCCACATGGTAACTTCCACACACACTCATCGCTAGTGAGCAGCAGTAGTTGCTTGGGTGTGGGCCCTGTGGCTGCTGCTGTCACGTCTCATCATTGTTGCAGTAGTAATAGGTAGCTCCTGCAAGTAAAGGCCTTTCATCTGCATTGTTGGGGAAACATTGCAGGTGGCTGTTACACATGCATCTGAAGGTGTTTAGTACTACAACGCTGCCGCAAGGATATGGTACGCTTGTAAACAGAACAGAGTTGCACCCTGGCACTGTAACACAACAGCGTGTCAAATCAATGAGCAGTAGGGAGGACTCAAGTCTTTTGTGACACGCCTAACCCAAATTATGTGGTCGAAGGGTCTTGTAGTGTATCTTGGGACCTGCCAATGGCAAGGGCCTGGTCTGCTTCTGGCGTAGAATGATGAGTGAAATCAGCAGATGATGGGTACAGGCCGGGGGCCATTATATTGCCCCGAATTTTTAAGGGGCTTATGAATCACACACCGAAAGTTACGACAAACACAGGGACTGCATCTGACAGCGTGTTAGCGCCAGGGCCCTAGCGGTGACTCCACAGCAATCAGGCAGCATTAAGCATTAATGCTTAACCTAAGCATTCAACTGGCAGCGCGCATTCAAGTATGCTATTGGATTGTCCGCGATGAATCGCTACGAGATGCAGCTAGGCGTACGTCATCTAGATACCCGATGCGGTGTCACTCCGCATCGGTCCTTCCCGCAAAGCTTGCCCGTTCACTTTCAACTCAACCAGCACAAATAACGCAAAAGTGTATAAGACAGTGTTTCCTAGCCTAGAGAAAAGATGTCGCACTCGCCTGGCGCAACATCAACTGACCTGCACGGCAGTGGCAAGCTGGAGAAGCAGGCCATCACAAGTTCGCTTGGGACCTTATTTATAAGGACATGTAAGGTTTGAAGCTTCAGGCATCGAGGCAGTGCAGCGCCTTGCAAGTATACTACCCAGTGCCCTCAATGTAGCACACAGCTGTCCAGCAGCTTTTTTCATGTATGCAATCATACTCAACCATGCGCTGTTAATGGGGGGAGAAGAAATTCGGGGCACTCACATTGCGCCCTTGGGGCATGTGGCAGTATGGGGGACTTGTGGGATATGTGGTTTGGAAACCTTGCTTGCTGCTTCAGTTGCAGTAGGGAGCTTTGGAGTGAGACCACATGATGTAGCTGGACACAGCTTGGCACTGTACATACCAACTACTGTCAGGAAGTACTCTGGAACGACTCACGGCATCTGTGAGACTCTCAACCCAGGTTGGTGTTTCCAGTGCCGCGTACTGAGTTGCTAATTGGCATCAGCATGATGATAGGGTGTAGCTTGGGGTCCACGGTTCAGGCAGGAGGGCTGTGCATGGTTGTGAATAGGGGGCATCAAGAGCTGTGTTGTACTGCTGCCAGGCTGATGGTGGCCTCTGTGGTGGTGTTGTACACAATGGCGGTGCAGACGGTGCTACTGCAAATGGTGCTGCTACTGCTGGTGCTGGGATTGCTGGGGTTGTAGAAGGGGTAGCAGTCTCGATAGCACTTGAAGCGGTTGCGGACGGTATCTGTCAGTGAGCCATGAATGAGGTTATGGAGCAGGGGGATAAGGATATGTGGATTCCAGGAAGGTGATATGCTTATTGGTGATGTTGTGTGTGGCAAAGTTGCTCCTGGACCCAGTGAGGCCACAAAGTAACCTCCACACACTCGCATCGCTAGTGAGCAGCAGATGCTTGGATGTGCTTTGTGTTGCTGCTGCTGTCATTTTCCACCGTTGCGTTAGTTGTAGGCAGCTCCCGCAAGTGTGCCACGTTGACCTCCATTGCTGGGTCAGCATTGCAGGTGGATGTTACACATGTGAAGCTGTTTTAGCACTGCAACGCTGCAAGGGTATGGTGTGCTTGTGATCAGAACTGAGTTGCAGCTTGGCAGCGTACACACCAGTATCTATGTTCAATTATTGAGCAGTGCGAGTTGTACGGAGGATCCACGTCTTCTGTGACACGTCCAACCCAAGGCTGTAGTTGCAGAGTCTTGTAGTGTATCCTGAGACCTGCCAAGGGCAAGAGCTCCAGCTCAGGGCTCCGGGTGTGTTGCTGGCGTAGGATGATAAGGACAATGAGCAGGTGATGGATACAGGCCGGGGGCCATTAATGGGGGACTTGTTGGACATGTGGTTTGGCAAACCTTGCTTGCTGCTTTAATCGCAGGAGGGAGCTCTATAGCACCATGACGTAGCTGGACACAGCTTGGCACTGTACATACCAACATGTGTAAAATGCTTTGATGGCTTAATGCCACCTGTGAAGCTCTTTACCCAAGTTGGTGTTTTCAGTGTTGCATTTTGGGTGGTAATTGGCATTAGCATGATGATAGGGTGTAGCTTGGCGTCCACGGGCGAGACAGGATTGCTGTGCATGGTTATGACTGGGGGGCATCAAGAGCGCTCTTATACTGCTGCCAGGCTGATGATGTGGGCCCGTGTGCTCCCCTTTTCTGCATGTTCCTCTTTCTCTTTCCGCTTCCTCTTGGGATGGGCTTATGCTGAACAGCAACAGAGCGGGCTGCAGCAGCACTTTGAGCGATTGGCAATGGTTTCCTTCAGTAACCCGTGCTGCTGCTACTGGTTTTGGGTCTGTAGAGGGGCTAGCAACTGCACTGGTGAGCACTTCAAGCAATTCGTAATGGTTTCTGTCAGTTAGCCAGTGAGCCACCTTTTCTTGTTTGTTTGTTTGATTGAGCCATGATAAAGGTGATGGAGCATGGGCATATGGTCATGGGGACTGCAGAGAGGGGAATAGATTGCAGAGTGATGATGTGGCTTGGGATGGGTGCGCAGTGCGCCACGTTGGCCATGCCCACCTCCACACGCACGCCTTCATCCTCTAGCAACAGTTGCTTGGATGTGGCTGGTGTCGTATCCCCCCTTGCACCGTTGCAGTATTAGATTAGCTTCCCCTAAGTGTTATCATCATTGCTGGTGGACATAGCACTGTGGATGATGTAACACTTGCGGACGCTCCGACTACTGCAGTCCTGCAAGTGAATTATAGGCTTGTTAACTGCAGAGTTGCTGTTCACCACCATACACCGAATGTGTGGCGGCTTGCCTAGTTGCTCATGGGTGTACGGGAGGGGTTGTGAGCTAGTTCTGGGGAACAATTGATGGTGGGCCTATCTGTAGACTAAGTAGGGGGCTATGAAATATGGGCATATGGTTATGCAGAAAACGGGGCTACATACTTGCAGGCTGATTATGTGTGGGAAAGGTTGCATACTGGGCTATGTTTGCCCAGGCTAACCTCGCCACGCCTTCATCTCTGACGAGCAGTTGCTTGGTATGGCTGGTGTTGCTGCTGCTATCAGATCCTTGCACCGTTACAGTACTAGATAGCTTCCCCTTACTGATTGAAATGGTGTGTTTGGTCGTTTCGACCTAGCAGCCCTTTGCGGTTGCCGCACCTTAAATTTTTGTTTGTTTGTTTGTTTGAAATTGCATGTAGTAAGCAAATTAATAAAAAAAATTAAATTAAATTAATTAATTGCAGTTAGGGGAGCTATCTAGTATTGCAACGGTGTGAGGAGGTGATATACTTGCCAGCAGAAGCGGGCGGCGTGAGCCACTTGGAGAGTTGCTGCTTTCCACTGTAGACACCAGCCTGTGTTGCATGGGTCGTCATGGAAAACCTACGTATCATGTGAGGCTACCAAGCAAATCGCATAAGAAGGCGAGGTGGCTAAATGTTGGTTTTAGTACTAATCCGTCCTATGGTCCTCTCTTGCCAAAACATGCTGGACACCCCAGGTCGTGGTTGCATCATCATGTGGTGTATCATGAGACCTGCCAATGCCAATGGCTTTGGGTCTCCTTTCTTGGAGTAGAATGGTTAGCAGAAACGAGCTGGTGACGGAAATGGGGTGGAAGGCTTTCATGGGGGGGGGGGGGAGGCTTCCATGGCATCCTTTAGCCCTGCCGGTAGCTTCCACCATAGCAGGCATCTGGGACGGTATTCTAGGCCGTCTTCTTTGCAACACTGCCGCTGCGAGCCCAGGTCCATCTGGACAACAAATACACCGTGTCTGCCTCTTAGGACTCTTGCTTGTCATTATGATACGGACAATCTTGTTATGTTGGTTTATGTACTGCTTCTTGAGGGCTGTACAGCCAGAGGCGGTGTGGTGGCCTCCATCTTCTTGTCCGCACAGTGTGCATCTGCTATCTGGAGCGTAGCCACATTTATAGGCTCGCTTTCTTGTCCACATCACTCCGTATCTGTAGGCCAGGGCTATCTTCCGCTCATGATATGTTATTTTGCTTGAGGTCATGAAAGCGTTGCTTGGGGTTCCCATGCAGCGCTCCTGGATGTTTGCCATGCTCTTGAAGTAGATTATGTCACAGTTGGCCATACCAAGCTTGCAGTGTTCATGACATTTAAGCTTTAAAGAATTCTTGAGGTCAACCAGGGGCCGGCGTATCTTGCAGCCTGTTCTCGGTCTCACATGGATTCTGTATGGCCAGTACTTGGCTCCCCTGTCGTTGCTGGGGGCAGCTACTTCTTGGCAGCGCTCTTCTGGTATGTGCCCTTTGGCGACCCCCACAGGGCACCAAATCTCGTCTGCTTTCTCATTGCCCACCAGACAGGAGTGCCCTTTCACTTTGTACAGTGTAACCTTCTCGTTGCTCTTCTCAATCATCCGAGCAGCTTCCTCGAGCAGTAATCTGTGTAGGTGGTCCGTTTGGTCTTGCGGATGGCGCCGCTGCTTCCGTATCTGGAACATGGAGGTGAGGCTGTCGGTTGCAATGTTGCGTGCTTTACGCTTAATTGCCTCCATGTGCATTGGGACTTAACTTGCATGTGGATCGCAGTGCGGCCTCTGTGGGGAGGTTGCTAGCCAGTGAGCCAGGTGGCATTGGTGGTGCGCTGAGCAATGGGGTCGGAAATGGTGGTACTGCAAACGGTGCTGCTGCCACTTCGTGTCTGCTGGGGCTGTATACGTAGAGGGGGTATCCTCTTGATTGATTAGCACTTCAGACTGATTGGGATTGGTTTGCATCAGCTGAGCCACAAACGTATCAAGCCAGGGCATTAGGATGTAGGGGTTGCAGTGATGTAGTATGCTTGCAGGGTGATATTGTGTCGGATGGGTTAGGCGATTGGGCCGTGTTGCCCCCCCCCCCACACACACACACGTTCATATCCTAGCGAACATGCTGGGATTGTTGCTTGGATGTGGCTGCTGTTGCTGCTGCGGTCACGTCATTTAGTCACTGTTGCAGTACTAGATGGCTTCTGTAATTGTGACACAGTCTTCTGCATTGTTGGGGTAACATTGGAGGTGCATGAATAGTATCTGTGGCAGTATCTAGTGCTACAACGGTGCAAGGAGATGATGTGCTTGTGAACAGAACTGAGCCATGTGAGTCTTCTGTGGCACTCCCAACACACCGTTCTGGTTGCATATTCATGTCGTGTATCCTGAGCCCCGGCCATGGCAATGGAACGGTTAAATTTTTAGGTCTGAAAAACTGCGGCGACAGCCCTCTTTCTAGGGCGGGGGCGGGGGCGGCGGCGGGGGCGGGTTATCCACGGGGGTTCACTCCCCCATGCCTTCATATCCTTGCAGCTGCATTTAAGGAGCTCTGTAGTGAACCTACGTAAGGCAGTGTTATGGCCTGGCACTGTACATACCAACTTGTGTGGAGAGGTATGTGCGGTGGACTGATGTCATCTGCAGGATGCTCTCAACCCAAGCTGGTGTTTCCAGTGACACGTCCTGGTTGATACTTGGCAAAACACGGTTCTACGGTGTAGCTTGTGGTCTACGGTTGAGGAAGGATGGCTGTGCAGGGTAGTCATAGGGGGGCATCGAGAGCTGTGTTTGTAATGGTGCCACGGTGATGATGGTCTTGGCCGATCACTGCAGCAGCACCAGCAAGGGAGGCGTGGCACTGGTAGGGGGCTGAGCCATGGGATTGGGAATGGTGCTACTGCAAACGGTGCTGTGCCTGCTGCTGCTGGGGCTGTCAAGGGGGTATCCTCTTGATTGATTAGCACTTGAACTGATTCTGAATGGTTAGTATCAGCCGAGCCATAAGCTTATTCAGCAGCAGGGGCATTAGGATGTAGGGACTGCATCGAGGTGCTGTCGTGTGGGATGGTTCACATTGGGCCATGCTGCCGAGGCTACCCCCACACGCCTTTGAAAGCTAGCACCAGTTGCTTGGCTTGTGTTGCTGCTGCTGGCACGTCCTTTCACTGTTGCAGTACTAGGTAGCGGCCTTACGTGTAGCAGCTTCCACGTCGTCATTTTGGGCACTGTAGGTGGATGCTACAACTACTGAAGCTGTCAGTACAGCATTGGTGCAATGGGATGATAAGCTTGTCGACAGAACTGAGCCGCATGAACTGGCTTGCGAGTTGCAGCTTGGCACTGTACAGACCAACTTTTGTTGAGAATCTGAGCAGTACCAAGGACCTTTGTCTTCTGTGCCACTCCCAACACAAGTTTCTGGTTGCAGGGTCATTGTACTGTATCCTGATACCTGGCAAGGGCAAGGGAGCAATCAGGGCTTCAGGTCTCTTTTTGATGTACAATGGTTATCAGAATGAGCAGGTGAGGTTATTTGGCTGGGGGCCATTTATGGGGGGGCTTGGATGGGAATGCATATGTCTGAGCTGTCATAGCTGTTCCATTGGTTCAGCCCCAGATGCCTTTCTCCCCTTGGAGCAGCTGCTTCGGGACAAGGGATGTGTGGTTTAATGAAAACTTACTTGGCTGCTGCATCAGGTGCAGTAGGGACTTTTTAGCATCGTGAAGCCACATGAGCCAGCTGGGTACAGCTTGCCACTATACACACCAACTTGTGTGAGGTTACAGCTTAGCCCATTACTTCTGTCATCTGTGAGCCTCTCAGCCCAAGTTAGTGTTTCCACTGTGGCGTACTGATTGGTATTTGGCAAGAGCAGGATGATCGGGTGTAGCTTGGCGTCCACAGTTGAGAAAGGATGGCTGTGCATGGTTGTAATAGGGGGGCCGCATTGGAAGCTGTTAAAATGCTCCCGTCGGCAAAACTGTACGCCTGTATCCACCCATCCTAGTTGCGTTACGAGAAACCCAACCCCTCCGCTGTCGCAGCAGTTGCAGAGGATCTATAGGATGGGTCATAAGACCCGACTGGTATGTAGTGTATAGTGTTTGGCGATGTGCAAATCAGATTGGGTGGAGAGCAAGCTAGTTGGTGATGCCTTTCTGTCGTCGGTGAAGCCCCTTACGCAACTAGTTGTGTAGTTGGTGTTTGCAGTGTCATGTACTGGTTGGGACATGGTAATGCCACCGATATAGGGTTTAGCTTGGGGTCCATAGTTGAGGGAGGATGGCTGCAAGGGGGCATAAAAGCTGTGTTATAACACAGCTGTTGGCTAGTGGATAGGCCTTCATCGCTTGCGCTTGTTGCTTCGAATGATGTCCATCTTCCTTGATCGCCCATCACTATCTGTAGCATCAGTTGCATTTGCTCCTATACTACTTATCTGGCAGCATTTGCTCCTATACTATCTGGCAGCATTTGCTCCTATACTATCTGGCATACGATAGACCCAAATGATAGTATACATCAACCGGTGTGAGAGAGAAGTCGAGAAGATATCCTTGTTCTCAATGGGGCTCCTGACGGGTGTTTTTTCCAGTGCGAGCTTTGGAAGCATGGCAGTGGACTTGTATCTAGGTCCATGTAGTCAGGAGTATCTGAGCTGTTGGTGGGACGGCTGCGCAGACAGGGGTATGGGGGGGAATGGGACGCAGCTAGGAGACAGCAGAATGGCTGGACCTTTCTTTACAATGAAGTGGAAGTGATTGGCAGCAGAGCCTGTGAGAGGATGTGGACACTGCTGGGGACAGTAAAACAACCAATGAACTGTGGTAATGTCCAATGGCCGGGTGAAGACATTCGACTCCTTGCTGTTGAGCATGCATGGTTAATTGATGGCCCGCACATGTACTCTTGGAGTGTTAAAGGCTTCCCTGGCATCTGGTGGTCTAAGGTGTATGCTTGTGGGAGGGTTGTGCAGACCTAGAGTCGTAGGATGAGTAAGATACGTTAATGGCTTTGGATCGCGACCCAGCTAGGGGACAATGTATGGGCTAGATAGAGGTGCTTTGGCAGTCACCTTGCTTGTAGATACCGGTAGCAGTGAGGCCTCCTGGGGATGGTCCTACGGCTTGTGCGGTGTGGCCATGTGGACATTCATTGTGGGCGGGGTACTAGCAGCAGCACTAGCAAGGAGGGCAGTGGCTCTGGTGGTGCGTTGAACAATGGGGATGTAAATGGTTGCAATGTATGACCTCCACACACCTTCATCCCTTGAGTGATTAGTTGTTGGGATGTGGCTCCATGATGCTAAGGGAGGGGGGGGGGAGAGGGAGAGGAGACCATGCAATATTCTCCAGCATGGGATCGTGGGAGAGGAGTGGAAGGACAGAGGAGAGACAGGACCATGTATTGTTTGCCAGCCTATGATTGTGAGAAGGGTTCCTCAGCGTAAAGGAAGGCACGAAGTCCTGACCTTTGCTTATCAACAGAAGCCACATGTTTCACCTGAGAGTTGCAGTTTGGCATTATACACGCCTACTGGGGTGGCAGCCTTACAGAAGACCTGGGTTCTCCATGTTAGTTCCTGCTGATACCATCATGGAGGACTAGGTCTTCTGTAAGGCATCCCGGCCCAAGTTGTATGGTTCCAACATTATGTTGTGTATCAATGGACCTGCCAATGGCAAGGAAATGTTAAGGGCTCAGGGTCTCTTCACTGGGGTAGAAAGATTAACAGAATGAGCCGGCAAAGCATATAGGCTTGGGGCTCTTTATGGATAAGGGACTTGGAATGCATCCGTCTGAGCTGTCATAGACAGCTGCTCAATCCCATTGGTTGGCCTGCACCCGCTTGCATCCCTCTCAGCCCCGGAGGGAGCAGCTCTGGTGAAGGGTGTAGGACTGTTGCCAAGCCCTTGTACGGCTGCAGCAGTTGGTTGGAAATTGGGCCCCTGTACTTGAGTTGGCTGAGCCAGCTTGCACTGTACATGCCAACCTGTTTATCTTAGAACGGCAAAGGATGATTGATGTTCTCTTTGAAGCTCCTAACCCAGATTTTGTGTTTGTGGTGTTGTGTGCTGGTTGGCACTGGGCAAGGGCAAAATTATAGGGTTGAGTTTGGGGTCTACAGTTGAGGCAGGATGGCTGTCCAAAGCGGTGCGGCAGGACGGGGGGTTGGCATGGAGTACTGTGCTGCTTGCTCCCATTGGCTAGACACCTCTATCTTCCTGCCGTAGTACCGGACAACTAAAATGTGGATTGCAACGACAACTCATCTGCAGTTGCAGTAGCTTCTTCAGTATCTGGCCATGAGACCAACTGATGCAGCTTGGTATTGTCCACACCAATGTGTCGGAAAGGTGATTTAAGTGCTCTGCAGGTGGGAGGGTGTTGCAGAGGTGGGAATTTATTGTGATGAAGCTCGGGGATAGAGAATGGGAGAGAGGGCATCAAGGTGTATTGAGAGCAGAGTTGGTTATCTTGGTGCCAGATCATACGCACTGCCCAAGTTGCCGACATCTATATCGGTAGTGAATCCGCATGAACCAGTTGGCTACACCTTAGGACTATACATACCAACTTGTGTGATAGGCTGCCTTTCCATGGCTTAATGTCATCGCTGAAGCTCATCACTCAAGTTGCTGGATTAGATCTATGAGACAATGAATGTGTTAAACGCACTGAGGTGCACACAAAAGCAAAGTTGTGCGTGGATAGGAGTGGAGCCTGTGCTGGTGCTCTACCCTAACCTAGTGGCCTTCATCCCCTCAGCGCTATGTCTGTGGGAGATAGGGATATTCTTTCTGGCACCAGTTGCGGATAGAGGTTCCATAGTAGTGGGCTATAAGACCCAGCTGCTAAAATGTTGCTTGGCAGTGTACACATCAACTTATGTGACTATAGCTTCCCAATTGGTCTCCTCTCAAGCTCCTCGCCCAAGTCGGTGTTTGCAGGGTCGCTTACTCTTAGGTCCTTGGCAATGTCATATGGTTATATGGCTTAGCTTGTGTGCTAGATTGAGGCAGAATAACTGTGCAGTAAGAGGGGGGGGGAAGGGACATTGAGTACTGTGCTAGTTAATGCCATTAGCAAATTTGGATGCCTCCATCGCCTTAGGGTAGTTGCTGAAGAATGTGAGTAGAACTTGGTGACTGGCACCCTACATCGAACGGAGCATCATCCAGCAGCTGGCGACCTTGTACTGTGACATACCAGTAATGGCCCGGATAAGGACCAGGGGCAGGGTGCTGGGGTGCGTAGCACTCAATGGGGCGGCCTCCAGCAGCAGTAGCAAGGGAAGGACTGGCACTTGCGGTGGCCTAAGCAATGGGGCTACCACTACATATGGTGCTGCTGCTACTGAGCCTGGTGGGGCTGCAAAGGATATAGCTGCTTAGTACTTGTCGAGAAAGCGGAGATGATTGCCATTGGCGAGCCATACGTGATATTGCGGAGCAGGCACATGTGTACTATGAGGACTGCAGGGAGCTGTATACAATTAGTATGATGTCTTGATTGTGCATGAGCTGTTGTGCGCCGGTCATGTCTGCACAGGCAAACTTCTACACACTTCCCAAGTCACCAGTCACTTGGTGTGGTCTGTGTTGCAACTGCTTTCAGTTCCTTGCACCGCTGCAGTACTAAATAGGTTCCATCAGTGTCAATCACAACCACATGGTCAGGCTTTGAAGGCACTGTATGTGCAGTGGTGCGACCATATAAATACTACTGGTTTGGCTGCAGCGGCTGTGGCTGCCCATGACCACATGCTGTGTCTCGAGGGTCTTGAATGGGTTGTGTATCAACTTCAATGGAAGTCGTGTCAGACATATCTGGCATGTACTTTCTTGTGGGGTTCTGGATGTCTGACATGAATGGTGTGGAGAGGCCAGACAACACATCCAGAACCCCACAAGATAACATTGCCTAAATAACTTTACTTCTCAATTTTGGAGGGTGTCCTTTTTGCAGACCAGGGTGAATGCTATGCAGAAAGGTGGGGAGAGCAGTGTTGTAGTTTGACACTTGTAGCCGTAAAGAAATAGGAATGATGTGTCGGTGGCATGCTGGGCAGTGGTGTCTGCCTGGGCAAGCGGCGGTCTGCTGCTTACAGTTGAGAGCGACATGCCACCGACATCTGCACATGAACACAAGCTCGCTCGTAGTCGTATGGACGATGAGCTGGAGGACATGTGCAAATGTTGTGCCCAGGTACATTCTGCAGAGGATCGATCCTCTCCTCGTATGTAGGGTGTGGGCGACAAGATTGATGCCAGACAGGTGGAGAATCTAAGTGTTTGTGGGGAACCCAACCCAATTGGCAGGTTTCAGGATTGCATAGTGTAGCATGAGACCTGGCAATTGTAAGGTAGCGTAAAGAGCTCTTAAGCAAGTCTCTTCCCTGGGTTGACTAATTAGCAAAACAGCGATAGAGAAGGGGAGGGCAGCGTTTAATAATGGTTCTAACTTAAATGCGTCCCAGATGCCGTACTCTTCCACTGCTTCCCCCCATATGCTTTCATTTGATGCAGCAGCTACTCATAGTGAAGCAACATGAGGAGGCAACTCTCATAGGAAGAGCCCCATGAGCCAGCTGGTTATAGCGTGGCACATTACATACCAACCTACGTGAAGTGGTGAGACCAGGATGACTGCTGTCTTCTCTAAAGCCTCTCACCCAAGTTGATGTTTCCATCCAGTGAGCGTGCTGGTTGGGACCTGGCAAGGGCACTCTAACAGGGTTTAGCTTGGGGTGTACAGGTGAGGCAGGCCAGCTATGCAAGACGGGGCGGGGGAAAGGGGGCGGAGGCGTCGAGTGCTGAGCAAGCTACGTACTTACTTGGCTAACTTAGACGCCTCCATGTCCTCACCGTAGTTGGTGAGTATAACATGGCGCCAAAATGACATGGGAAAGGATTATTTTCTTTTCTTTCCCCAAGGTCCCATGCAAACCACCAGCCCCAACTCAGAGACAGCCTAACCCATTTTCCAAGCTTTCTTTCCTTTCCACGTTTCCGCCATCAACTCGGAGACAACCCAACCCATTTTCCGACATTTTTTTCCTTTCGACCTTTCCGCCACCACGACTCAGAGACAGCTCAGCCCATTTTCCATCATTTCAAATGAAAGTTTCCTCTCCATCTTTCCGCCACCCCAGCTCAGATACAGCCTAACCCATGTTACAACTAATAAGCTCTCTTTCCTTTCCACGTTTCCGCCATGAACTCGGAAACCGCCCAGCACATTTTCCAACCTTTCTTTCCTTTCCACATTTTCCCGAGGAACATCGGTAGAGCCCCCCCCCCCCGCCCCCCACCCCCCCGCGAAGGAGGGAACTGCAAGGAAAGAAGTGTGAAAAATGGCTTGGGCTTAGAATGAAAACGAGGAAAGGAAAGAAATGTGGGAAATGGCCTGGGCTGGGCTAAGGGTGGAAACATGCAAAAGTTTAGAAATGTGCAAAACGGCTTGGGCGGCCTGGGCTAGGCTGGCGGGCTGAACGTGGAAGACAGCCCAGCCAATTTTCCATCATTTCTTTCCTTTCCATGTTTCCGTCATGGACCGAAAGATAGCCCAACCAAGTTTTCCAGCGTATATTCCTTTTTCACGTTTCCGCCAGCGGTAGAGCCCCCCCCCCCCTTCCGCGGAAGGAAACAAAAGGAAAGAACTGTGGAAAATGACTTGTGCAGATGAGGGTGGAAACGAGGAAAGGAAAGAAATGTGGGAAATTGCCGCTGGGCTGAGCTGGGCCGCCAATTTTTCCAACATTTCTGTCCTTTCCACGTTTCCATCATGGACGAGAGATAGCCAGCCGACGTTTCCAACGGTGGTAATGTTGTTTCTAGACGTGTGCTGTTGCTCAGTATTCGGCCCAAGAGCCACCTCCAGACGCCTTCATCCACTAGCTAGCAGCAGTACTTGATATGGCTGGTGTTGCTGCTGGTGCTGCTGCTGGTGCTAGCATCTGCTTGCACACTGCTGGTGCTAGCATCTGCTTGCACCCATTGCAGTACTGGATAGCCTCTCAGTAATAGCAGTGGCTGTAGTTGGCTGCCGCACGTGGGGAAGCTAGCCAGCGGTATTGCAACGGTCAAGCTATCTAGAAGTACTGCCATAGAGGCAAGGGGATGTTAATCTTTCTTTGAAAATTGCGTCGGCCTGTTGAGACTTGAGCTCCACACTGTACACTCCAAGTTGTGTTGGCCTTCATCATGAGTGCTCGTAAGTCTTCTATGATGTCTTCTGTAATGTGGGTAATAAGTAGGGTTGCAGGTGCTGGATATTGGGGGCAATAGCATTCATGGGGATTTGGAGGCGTTAGCTGTCGCAGTTGGTCCATTCGTGCACCCACACATGCTTCATTGATCAGCACTTCTCTTTGGGAATGGCTTCTCTTATTGAGCCATAGATGAAATGATGGATCAGGGGCATATGGATTTGAGGAGGCAGGGAGGTGACATGGTGCAGGGTGGTGTCTTGTCTTGCTTTGGGTGGTTATGCAGTGGGCCATGTCGCCCACAGTGCCTGTTGCCAGCCCCACACGCCTTTACCCCAGTTGCTTGGTGGGGCTCGTAGTTGCTGCTGCTATCATCCCTTGAACCGTTGCAGCACTAAATAGCTTCCGTAAGAGGATGTTGCACTTACGGGAGCTCTTTAGTACTGCAACGGTGCGATGGGATGATATGTTTGTATAAGCCAGCTGGGAGTGGCTGTGTGGCACTGTACACACTCACTTCTGGCTAGATAGGAGTTTGTCACGTGACAATGGACGTCTCTCTTCTGCAAGACTTGGCATATTCATGGGTTCAAACCCATGAGCCTGCGGGTTTATGAGTCCCGTTTCAGTGTCGCATAGTGTATCATTAGATCTGGTTAAGGCATGGAAGTGTTCAGAGTTTCAGGTATCTTTGCTGACTTGAAGATGAGAAGAGGTTTCAGGCACAGATCAGTCACCGAGAACCCCCTGCTGCTGGTGGTGGTTGTGGTGTGGGTGGTAGTGGTGTGACTGGTGCTCTGGTGTTCCGTTCTGGTAGCTTGCAAGGATTTAACACTGCCACTCTAAGGTGAGCGCAAGCGGTTAGGGTTTAGGGTTTACGGGGGATGGGTTGGTTCAAGCAGTGATGCAAATTGGCTCGGTCGCACTACGGGGCTTTGGAATGCATCTGTCTGAGCTGTCAATGGACAGCTGCTCAATCCCATTGGTTCACCTGCACCTGCCTGCATCCCTTTCAGCCTTGCAAGGAGCAGCTGGGATGAAGGGGGTATGGGTGTTGACAAAGCCTTACACTGCTGCACCAGGCTGAGGCGGTTGCGGTAAAGGCCTCTGTAGTGATAAAGCCATATAATCCGGCTGGTTACAGCTTGGACCTGGACATAAAAAGTTGTCTAAGGCTTGAGCTGTGGATGCCTCATGTCCCCTCTGCGCTAGGGGCCCCGCGGACAAATTTCCAGCATGAAGATTGTTTAGACGCTAACACATCTGCGTGCATGTCTTGCGACTGAGCGCGCGGCCGAAAAGCCCGCGACTGGAGCAGCAAACATGTCATTCAGTACTTCACAGTAGTCTCTTCGTTGTGCTACTTGCTGTGGTATGGTTGCTGCTTCAAGGGATTGAGGTGTTGGAGGCGCAGATCCTACCCTGCAGACCACTCGGTAGGACCCCTCCTTCTGACTCTTTCCCGCGCGAGGCATGCCAAGAAGCGACCTTACAGTACACGCAAAGCACGTATGAACGAAGCAGACATGCCAGATGCATGCTTATGAGCAGTCCAAATATAACAGCAACTCTTAACGACCTGGGCGCAAAAGGCCTCGACGAGACCCTCAAGACCTGCTGTTTGAGATACAGCGCCACCATGTTCATCCATAAGGTGTATGGTGGATACCCTCAATGGCAGCCAGCTCTTGGGGACATCAGACGAGCTCTCCGTCGAGAGTGTCTCAGCTGCGAACATCTGCTTGAGGTATGCTATATGTATGCCGCAAGCCCAAGGCATGCACACAGCCACAGCAACATGCTGGGAGCTTGGAGGTTTGAGACCAACATAAGCAATGCAACGGCGTCCCTATGGCCCCAGCAGTCACGATCGTACCCAGAAACTACCAGTAGCCCAAGAGCAGGCAGAAAGGAGCTGGAATGGACCTCGTGCCTTATGCCCCTAGCTGGAGACAGACGATGTATGATGGCATATGTCCTCACTACTGCCACAGACAAAATGCAGCAGACAGAAGGGAACAGCAGGTTACTCCCAACAGCATATGATACCACTGCCAAGGGGCGAGGAACCTCTGCCCAACTTCAGCAGGCAGACAGCAACAGCAGCATGCACATCCCCCCAGCAGCATACGTTACCATTGCCACGGGGCAGGGAACCTCTGGCCAAATTCAGCAGGCAGGTATCAACAGCAGCATACACATCCCCCCAACAGCATATGTTACCATTGCCACGGGGCGGGGAACCTATGCCCAAATTCAGCAGGCAGAAATCAGCAGCAATATTAACATGCCCCCAACTTCATGTGTCACCAGTGCCACGGGGTGGGGAACCTATGCCCAAAGTTCAACTAGGACCAGCAGAAACATCCTGATCCTTACTAAATGCGAAACTCAGACCAACGAGTTCATATCAGACCAGACTAACAACAGCTCCATGGATCAACCAGACTCACCTCCCTTATTGCCCATGGCTCCCAAGACCCTGCTCACCCATCTCCTGCTCTTTACCACTCTGGCTCTTCTCAGCACACTGATACTGCTGTCACTTTCTGACCTTTATGAGAGCTGTAGATATTTGTATAACCCCAGGTACACAGTCGAACATGCCAAACCACGAAGGCGAAATGCCACAAGGAAAAGAAATTCCAGCCAGCGCACCGGCCTAGAAAGCGTCAAATGTGCCAGAAACAGCATGAAATCCTTGAAGCAAAGGCTGCAAGATAGACATGTCATGCATTATCAACTTCGCCTACACATGGACATGCAGCACCCTCACTACCTCAAACGAGCCATTGCAAAGCAAGTGAGGCGCTGCATCAAACGCAGCAATGGCTACTTGGAACGCGAAGCCTACAGAATCTACAGATACAACACTGTCAGATATATTGGCCCAACACCACCTGCACAGGCTAAAACTCCACAAACTGCAAACTTCAAGCTGCATGATAGTAAAGCAGCATTGACATCCAACCCAGTAAAGGCTGCCCCATGTTCCCATTTCAGTGCAACTGCCCACAAGAACCCATGCAGCCTGCCGCATGAGACCCAACCGCAAACTGCTGTCACCTGCCAGGATGGTGTCATCCACCCTCAGACTGTGCCCAATGCTCCTTTCCTGAAGAAACAGCGGCTAGGAAAGAGCGCATGTCACCATAACACTTGCTGCAACCCAAAGTGTCAAGGGCACTGCCAGAATTTCATAACACTCTGCCCAGAGGGCCTCAATCGACCCGCAGCATGCACGACCTATGAACAACTGCATGGACTGGCACATCACCAAGTCCAGCTCGCATGCTGCCAGCAACCAAAAAGTGCCTGGGTGTACTGCCCCACTTACCTGTTGAGTATGCCTAACCTGGAAGACAGGCTGATTCCCATGTGGGTCAATGATCTCTTCAACCTCCTTCAGGACAATGCACATGCGCATCTGTATCTGGCAATGCCAGCCAAAGACCCTCCAGACCTGAGCGTGCGCCCCTGTAGAGGCTGGGCCTGGGTCCCTGCAGACTACTTCCTCCGCTGCTTCCACATAACCTCGACCAAGCAGGCCCTCCATGAGCATAGACTATATGACCGAAAACTGCCTCAAAGTGCACGGCAATGGCTACGCCAACCTATCCCGGCGACAGCAGAAAAGCAAAGCGACCACATGGAGGCAGGAGAAGCAATGTCTTTACACTACGTCGAGTCGAAGCTGTGCGAGTATGCAGTGCACAGAGCGGTCCTGGACAGACAAGATGCTGCCGCAACAGAGCTCCTTGGCGAAGAATTGCAGAATGAGAGCCACGGCCAAGCAGATCCTAGACCCAGGGTGTATACCACTATACCGCGGGAGCAGGACAGTCTGAGAACGTTCCAGGGAACTTCAACAGGAGCTTCTTGCGAAGTGCTCTGCCTTGTCCCTCCCCCTATGCCAAGCATGCAAGGAGCAGGCAAGACTTCTAAAGCACCACCGACACGAGGCCCCAAAGCTCCCCACAAGCTAAAACGCAGGTCGAAGCCGGAGCAGGGTATGCGACGAATCGATGCAATGCTTGGAGCAGCAGTCCCTGGATTGGCCCCTGGCAGCACTGGCAATGCACCGACCAAACAGAACCCACTTAAAACAGCTGCCCCTCAGCCGCATAATATTGCAGCAGCCCCGCACATCACCAGAAACGGTCTTCAACACCGCCCGGACCCCCTTGTCGAACCTGATAGTGAGGACGAAGATGTTATAATGATCGATCAAGATATGGAAGGCCTCAGCGAACCTTACCATAAACCTTTCAGTCCCAATTGGGGAGATGCAGATGCTCAGCGTCACCAGGTTAGTCCCACCTCACACACACAGTGGGTTACACCAGAAACTGTAGGACTGTATTGCCAAGAACAAGATCGCGGGAACTGTGCACTGCATGCACTCAATGCTATGGCAGGCAGAGCGATCATCACTCCAGATGAAGCCCAAGCACTACTCCGACATCCACAAGTCCCAAGACCAGCATACAGCGATAGGCCTGACTGCAATGCCGACGGCTGGTTCAGATGGGAGGCTATCAACAAGCTCCTATACTACACAACAACCATAGACTTGACCCTTCTTGTCCTAAGGAACCCTCAAAACCACCCACAGCACTCTGTCAGTACTAGCTCAGCAAAGGCACGGATACTCGCCCTGGCACCGCAAGGATGTAATGCATTGTTCCTGCATAGACCAGGCCACTTCATATGCTGGAAACGCAGCCCTATAAACGGCAAATGGTACAGCCTGGACTCAATCCCCTATGCAACAACACGCACAATGAAGGAGTTGACTGATGCCGACTGGGCAGCATTCAATGGCACGATCAGTACAACCATAGCGGCTGATGCATACCTCCACAACGCCACTGGGTTAACTCTGTACAAACACAGGTATACGCCGTCCCCGGCAAACAGAAGTCACATGCAATATGTGGACCTAGCAGGCATTGAGCTCCATAAAGCAGGCCCAACCCAGCGCCCTGCTGCTGCATGGATTGAGCAGGATACAGAGCGAGCCCGTGCCCGGGCCCAGAGAATAGCACAGGCCCGAGCTAGAACATCTAAACAGCTCCCAAAAAACAAGCCTGCACAGTGCGGCATAGCACCACAGATAGCCCAGGCTGCCCTGCAGCCCTCCCAGACCCAGAAAAAACCTACCATTGCAGCCAAAAAACAAACAGAGGCACGCCACCTTCACAGCCCTTGGAGGCCCGCAACCCTACTGAACATTAGAGTGTGCAGTCAAGTTGCCAGTCACTGTGGGCTGCACGCATTAGAAGCCATGGTAGGACAGGTCATTGCCACTCCACGAGAGGTCACCATGTACCTTCAAGAGACCTGGCCTGCAGGGGAGGATAAAGAAGGGCAGGAGGGTGATCACTACTCCACACAAGGCAACTACTCAGATCTTGCACTGCAACGCATTCTGTATTGGTTTTGGTGCAGGAGGGCTTGCCAAGGAACTGAATTTTTGGAGATGCACGTGGTATCTGGCCATGAACAGCTGCAAAAGGGCAATTCTAACGAAGCAATCATACGACTGCTACACCAGGCCGAGGCTTTCATGGTAAACTATACAATTCATCCATCCGCTGGGCAGGATAGTGGCAGACACTGGCTTGTTGTGAGAAAGGGAAGGACTGACAATGGCCCTACACCTGACTGGTATCTAGTTGACTCCCTGGACCAGGCTGCCCATCCAGGCCACGTGAAAGTCATGACGGAGGCCGACTGGAAGAATATCCATGGCACTCTATACATCATCAAACAAAGCACAGAAAAACAAATGCTAGATTCATGTGAATTCACCGATGAGGAACTACTAGCACATCAAGAGAGACTTGAAGGAGAGGAAGCACGAACAGCTCACACCCACATAAGAGAGCCAAGCAACCCGGCCCCTCGGCTACATATAGAGCAGGCTCAAGCCCAACGTTCAGGCCTCACCCAGGCCCCCGTCAGAAAACTGAATACGAACTCTCCAACAGAGCCGGGGCAGCGCAACGAACCTAGAAAGACCAAGGCACCAAAACCAGCCAGCACTAATGCCAAACCCTCCAGTATCCCAGTCATAGAGAACTATTTTCACAAGCAAACACAGCCCACAGCGCACATTGAGGAGATATT
Organism: Pseudopediastrum boryanum; assembly: GCA_963556185.1. NCBI lineage: Eukaryota > Viridiplantae > Chlorophyta > Chlorophyceae > Sphaeropleales > Hydrodictyaceae > Pseudopediastrum > Pseudopediastrum boryanum. The sequence continues at coordinate 8,675,772 of OY744494.1, forward strand.
GCACCCATCCCTACACTCACAGCAGGCACAGGGGCTCTGCACAGGAACCGAAATAGAAGCTCCCAATAAAGAGAGTGCTACAATCCCCAAGCTGAAAGTGATGACTCTTAATGTTCGGGGGCTGCACTCTAATCTTGAAGATGTCCTCGACGTGCTGCAAGACCACCAACCTGATGTACTCGTTCTGACAGAAACCAAACTAACAAGAAAAGCATGCAGCCAGGCATGCAAATATCTCAGTGGCCATGGATATGTACAACGACACAGCGCATGCCAGTACAATCCTAGAGCAGGAGTAACCCTACTAATCAACAAGAGTTTTGCAGACCTGGGAACTGTCGAAACAATTGACATCCCTGGGGACCTTGGTGGTTACATAAAAGCAGTGCAGCTTCGCATGGAGGTCTCTACACCATTAACAATCGTTGGGGTATACATGCCTACCAGCCATCCCTCAGACAAGCTTGTCAGATCCCAAATCTACAGGAGAATGAAAGCACTGACAGAAACAGCCAATGACAAAGAGGAAGGTCGCCACAACATAATATTTGCAGGGGACTTCAATGCAGCATTGAACAAGATGGATAGAGCAAGTGGCAATACCAACCCAATGGACAATGCTCACCAAACACAGATTAAGGAAGCCAGACTCTATACCCTGGACCCTGTCCAGGCTGGTCACCCCAGGAACTACACATGGAGAAAGGGATCAGCTGAACAGCTCGCAAGCCGCATTGATGACATGTTCACAAACAATGAAGCCCTTCCAGCCTCTGCAGTCACACACATATGGGATATGACCGGCAAAGGCACAGATCATGATCTCTTGGAGGTCTGTGTTCCCTACCACAAGCTCAACATGCTCCCACCCCCACCAATCACACCTGAGAGTGCTGAGAAGGCAACCCTTGAAAAGCTAAAACGACTGACAAAACTCACAAAGGAGGAAAGGGAGGGCCTTAAGATTACAGTGGAAGAAAGGCACGGTGCAGCGTAACACCAGCTTAATGAGCATGTTCAACGCTTACTGCATACTGATGTGTACCCACATTGGGAGCGCCTATCTAGTGGAGACCCCGCAAGCATGGAACCCCTCCGCGCGCTTCATCTTGGAAGTGCAGCTGACCCTGCCGCTCAACGGGAGCTTATGGAAGAGCTGAACACCCAGATGGCTGACCTGCTGCTGCAGACTCGGGACACCATGCTAGCAGAAGGTCCAACCACCATGACAAATCCAACAGGACACCACTATCGGCCCAGACTTGTGTCACTCCAACGCGATGGCCTGATTAGGCTACGCAAGAAGGTAGTCCACGCCCTGAGACAAGAGAATGTGGAGGAAGCACAGCTGCCCGCAGAAGTGTGCAAAGCAGTTGAAGCACTGAACAGAACAGAGGTGCGCAGTGGCAGTTCTCCTCAACCCCTCAAAGACTCTCTCAAACAGATTAAAACCAAAATCCGCAAGGAACTACGGGTCCTTGACAGTGAGCACCAAACAAAGCGCAAGCAAAATGCCATTGCCAAAAGGCAGGCACTGTATGACCAAAGGCAGAAGATAGGCAACCAAATGATTACTGGCCAATTCAAGGGGCGCAACAGCATGCAGCTTAGAGCAATAAAAACTGGAGAAGATAAGGTAGTTACAGACCCAAAGGGAGTCATGGAAGCCATCACAACATATCATACGCCCAAGCTGATGCCAGCAGCAGGTGCTGGTAGCAAAACTGGACTGTACCACCCATCAGAGCAAGCAAGGTCATATCCCTGGCTACAACCCAACGCCCCAGATACCTTTGACCTGAACACAGCCATCACTAACGGTGCTGCTCCACGACGATGGCTGCACAAAGAAATAAGGGACCAGCAAGCTTTTCAGGCCTGCCTCAAATCCCTGGCTCGCGGCAAGGCCCCGGGACCCGACCAAATAACAAATGAGATGCTGAACATGCTGCCTCCCCAAGGACAAGACCTCCTACACGGTTACATCCAATTGATGTGGGCAACAGGCTACACCCCTAAAGCATGGAAAGAGAGCACCACAGTGCTCCTGTTCAAAAACAAAGGCACACCCCTCAAACTGCAATTCTACAGACGCATTGGCCTAGAGATGACAATATACAAACTATGGACCAGAATGATCACATGGGTCCTTGCTGACTATGCCGAAAGACACAACATTCTGAGCTACACCCAGGGTGGGTTTAAAAACAAACGAACCTGCATGGACCAGCTGGAGCTGTTCACCCTCTTGCTTGAGGATGCCAAACTGACCCGGAAAGACATCTATCTCCTTATGGTTGACTTTTCCGAGGCTTTTGACACAATTGACCATGACAAGCTGCTGCAAATCATGTATGACCTGGGTTTCCCGACAGATGCCACAGAGGTGGTCAAAGACCTGTACACGGGTGCAACAACAGCATTTACAACCCCATTTGGGAATACCGAACCAATGCCCATGGACAGAGGGACAATTCAAGGTGACATCCTCTCACCGTTCCTGTTCATTTTATATCTGGAGCCCCTGCTACGCTGGCTAAGGGTAGGTGCCAGAGGATACATCCCAGGTGCATACAACAAACGTGATACGCTTTTCAAACTGAAACAGCAGATCCCAGATGTCACATATGCGGATGACCTGAACCTGATATGTTCATGCATTGGGGATTTAACCAGCCAAGCTGACAAGGTCACCCTGTATGCTGACTGGGGACACCTAAAAATAAACAACACAAAGACCCTCCTCACAGGTGCCAGATATGGGGCTGACACCAAAGACCCTTTTAATCTGGAGAAGCTCCGGCGTAGCCTAACTGATGTGAAGGTCCAACGATCTCCTGCAACACTCCACGACCCACGAAAACCGTTCCGTTACCTGGGCCTGCAATTCACCATGCACCTTGACTGGTCAGCCCAATATCAACTGACCAGGGATACCATTCGAGACATGTGTCACAACATGAAGCACTCATACGCTACAACCTCCCAAAAGATGCGCACCCTGAATACATGCATACGGACAAAAATTCGGTATGCATTCTGTGTGGCCCCTTACACCAAAGCTCAGCTCAAAGCATTAGACAGCCCCCTCTGTAGGGCAGCCAAAGAAGCATATGGTCATCCCAACAGTACTGCCACGGCAGTAGCACATGAAGACGTCAGTAAAGGCGGTCTAGGGTGCCCCTCCCTACTAGCAGAGTACAATACTGTACAAATACAGCGGTTGACAGAGGCTCTCAATGACCCCGGACCAGTGGGAGAGCTCAGCCGTACACGCCTGCAGACAGATGGCAGCTGCCTAGACAAACTGACAGCAATGGCTCGCCCTGCCCTAACACACCACAGCCTGAGGCTGAGGCAGGTGATTGCATGCGCAAGCATAGATGTCGAGCTCAAAAAGCAGGGACTTGGCCCAACAGAACTACCCGATACCAGCCCACTCTTGCAAGACCTGCAGAACATGCAGGCACTTGCAAGCCCCCAACCACCAGACCTCCTCCTAGCTGACCTTCACCAACTCAGACAAGTAGGTATGCACCGACTTCAGGACATTATGTCTTCCACAGGTAGAACTGTCCTTACAACACGACAGCTCATGTTGAAACTGGACAAGGATATCACCGCTAGGACGCTGACCGCTTTTAAACGTATTGCATACATGCTCACTCTCCCGCCAGGCATAACAAAAGAAACCTACTGCAGCAGGCCACCTGTGCAAGCAGGACATGGTGCAACAATCCATCCAGATTATGCAAGGCTGCTGAAGTTCCACAACCTCATCGATGACATAGACATACGCAATGCACCTCTCCCAGCATTGTGGGCTGCACAGACACATGCCCCAAGCACAGAGCAAGCCCTGACAGAGATACAGGCTTACCTGTCCTCACTCAGCGCACCACCAAGAGGCCACACTAAAAGCAGCAGCGTGCGCCAGACTGCAACAGACATCACAGCCCCACTGTGTACCGAATAGAAACAGGATATCACGTTTACCAGCGAATCAAAGATGAGAAAAGACAGCCCTTCAAAGATATGCGAGAGCAGTTATATAACAACTTTGCAGAAGGGCAGGACAAAGTAGAAGGTATAGAAGGGCTGGCAGTGGCGGCACGCCACACCGGACGAGGGCAAAAGAGAAAGAAAGTAGCAACACAGAACCAGGTCATTGTGCGATGGGCCCCAACAGTTATGCAAGGATGGGTGGTGGAACTGGCTAAGCAAAAGGGCTATCACATTGATGATGCTCCAGAGCACGCTCTACAGCCAATGACCCATCATGAAGTCTGCAACACACCAAACCTCCCGGCTGAATGCTGCTGTCCTAACGCCCACCTGCCAGCACGACGAATCCCTGCACGTACAACCCTAGCACATTGCAGCATATGTAGCAGACGATATCATATTGATTGTCTCCCGCTAACCCATCGCCCTGCAGGGGACATATTGGAAGAGGATGTCACGACAGGCTGGACCTGCATTGAATGTAACAGGGATCAGTATGCCACTAAAGGCCTCCCTCTTGATATAAGGCACTACAACGTCCATTGGAAGCCCAGTCGAGAAAGTGAGAGCGACCTCATCGCAGATAAGCCAGTTGTTGCTGAGATGATTGCTGCTTACCGTTTGCAACAGGCAGCAGCAGCAAATGTCCGGTCCCCGGCAACTCCTGCACTTGGCGAGCTGGCTCAAGCTCAGCAAGGGTTATCGGCACTGCAGCAACAAGGCGACTACAACCCCGATCACCCTCAAAGATACAACATCAACATTGGACAGCAGTACAGCAACATTTTCGACATGGACACATCACCAATGAACCCCCATGCTGATATCCACCCCACAGGAAGACACGAAGTCTTTATTAGAGAAGTAGAGATGTGCATAGATGGACAACTGTGGATAAAAACCCTCGCCTGCATATACACACCAGATGGCAAATGTCGCTACACCCTCACCCCTGAAAGGACAGCAATACTGTACCAACAGTACTCGCCACAAACCAAAGGTTATGCGGAAGTTGAAGGCAGGTACCTTTCCCCAAGAACTGTATGCCCTCATGTGCAGGTACAGAGATGGAGCACAGATCAAAGATCACAAAGCCATTAGGAAGGTACAAATAAAGAACCACTGGGCCACTCCCCCTGAGGTGTATGAGGCTCTCAGGCAGCTCACAAACATATCAAAAGAGAGATTCGCAAGCCCACTCAATTACAACCCAACATTTACGATGTACTGGAGCGCCCACAAAAGGGACCAAATCTTTGGGGCAAAATGGGATAGCTACAGATATAGGTGGACCGGCGGAAGCGTGCACAACCCAGAGTATGAGGACGAAGACCTGAATAAGAACATGGCTACTGCCATAGCAGCGGCCCGTAAGACAACAGCCCCTGTCTTTGGCATACATATCCTGCCTGCCTGGTCCGATGCAAACAGAACTGCCTACCTTGCATGGCTACAACACTTCCCAGAAAACTGCATGCATCTCCTACAAATACCCCGAAAACACTTCAGGTTCCAGAAACCCACAACTTGGGAACGGGGCGACATGTATGCAGGAAACCCTAGATGGGACGTAAACATCATTGTCACAGGCAACGCAAAGGGTTTTGAGGCCCACCTCCCTTACTGGGAGAGCGGCTACATGACCAGGTTTCTGCAAACGCTGCAGGATGCCATTAATCAGTCCCTGCCGGACGACAAAGAGATACAAGACATCAGCATGTATTACAACCCCCCAAGCAGTAATGCCCCGCCCAGCACATCTCATCAGCCAACATTGCTGACGCCAAAACAGCTCAGCAAAATGGGTTACCCCAAACAAACAAACGGCTCTGAGTCCCTCCGGGACGATTCTGCCACCAGTCAAGACCCTCCAGCCATGGTTGACGCCAGCACTACACTGGATGACCTGGAAACGCAATTAGCCACTGCCCTACCAACAGCCCCACCCCTCCGGTACAATTGGAAAAACTATGTCTACACAGATGGTAGCTACAAGCAAACAAGCCACAAAGCATCACCAATAGATGCAGAGTGTGATGCCCCAGGCATAGGGGCAGGAGTGTACTTCCTCCCACAAGCAGCCAATGAGGACGATGAACGTGGGGTTCCAATTGTCCCTGCAGGCAACAGCCAACCCCAGAACACCATAAACAGGGCAGAACTGGTTGGTATCCTTGCTGCGCTGAGGCATGGAGCCCACATGATAGCCACCGACAGCCTCAGCTCAATGTACCAAATCAAAAAGATGCTGAGACGCCCACAAGATCTCCTAAATCACCAGCACTGTGAGCTAATTAAAGAGATAGTAACCGAGATCGTCAACAGGGGACTGAGGACAACCCTTCACAAGGTCAAGGGCCATGCTTCCATAAACGGTAATGAAAAAGCGGACGCAATCGCTAAGGCGGCTGCGACAGGGGACACCTCCGACTATGAGGAATGTGAGAAGTACGAAAGTCCTAGTAACAACAGGTTGACCCAATATTGGCCGCACAAGACCCAATGGAACAATCGTTGGTCACGGACCAATGGGCAGCGCACGTTGATTGACCGTTTCAAGCGGGTGAACCCTTTGACAGACCTTCACGACTCGGTACGTCATTACTGCCACCAAAAGAGTCGCTTTGGGATGGCAAACAGAGCTACCTGTTATTTCGAGGCTTTTAAAAGGATTGAGGAAAGACTGGACCTGCCTGCTAGCAACGAGTACATGACCTCGGGAAAAATCAAGTATGCAGAACGAAAAACCGCTTTGCGCTACCGGTACGGGACCATGTGGACAAGGAAGATGGCCTATAGGTGTGGACATGCACCTAGTAGCAAATGTCTCCTGTGCGGTGACGAGGATGGCGGACACCACACAGCCTCAGGATGCCCAGCTTTGAAAAGAATGTACATCAACAGGCATAACAAGGTCGGCCGACTAATCATGACAAGAGTGAAGGGGACGCAAAGGAGCATTTGTCATTCAAATGGACCTTGGATCAATTGAAAATTGTGCAGAAGACGGCATCATGGCCCACCAGTCTAGAAACATCCCGTGGGAGCTCCTTCCAAGGGGACTAAAGGAGGCAGTGCAACAAGCACAAGGCACCATCGATAAGCGCCCTGATGGTATGCTCTACAAACCCAAGAATGGAAACAACCCAGCAGAGTACTGGATATTAGAGGTCAAGATCTGCAGGGATTCAGACCCAACAGGCCAGCAAAGCAAAGCTGATTATCAACACCAAGTACTCATTGACAAAATCAAAGACATAGACCCCACTGCCAAAGTATGGTACTATCCCTTGCTTGTCGGAGTTGCAGGCACCATATACAACAGTACCACCATGAATCTTCAAGCCCTCGGTATCAAAGGGCAAGCTCTAAAGCAATGCATTTCAGAAGTACATACTGCAGCAGTCAAGTCCTTACACAGCATATACACAACAAAAAGAAAACTGGAAAAGCCCAAAGAGCCTCAATGGCACAGGAGGAACTACAAGAAAGTAAGCTAACAAAGGCGGGTGGGCGGAAGCCCACCCACGGATGTAACTATCCTATGGTAGGCTGGCCCAGTGTAATCCTTACACCAATGGGCCCCTCCCTTAATCTTACGCGGGAGGGCACCTCACGCCCCTCCTTGCGTAGCTCTCTCTCTCTCTCTCTCTGTCCCCTCTGCAGCTCCTTACCCAAGTTGCTATTTGCAGTGTTGTGTACTAGTTGGGACCTGGCAATGGCACGGTCATACGGGTTAGCTTGGATGCTACAATTGAGCCAGGAAATAATCCAGTGGTTAGGCTGCACGGCCCCATCTCCTGGCGCTAGTTGCTGCAACTGCCCTATCCCTCTCCATGCTCGGCTTCTGTGCCCTCCGAGCGCTCCCCACCCTGGTCCCTTCCGTGCCCATATGCTCATCATCCCCCCGGCCAGATTGATCTGCCCCTCCACCGGGACCCTGTTTTGTGACAGAGTCGACCTCACCATTTTCTTGACACCTTCCTGTTGTGCTTACCAAACCCCAGATGTGGCACGAGCGACAAGAGCGCCGGGTCAAGCAGGGTGCAGACTTGTGCAGGGCTGCATGCATCTGGTCTTCGGCCGCCGCTGCCACCTTCTCACACCCACAGCCCCGAAGCAAAACATCATGGTTGCGGCACACGCACTCAAATGCAAGCGGCGACAATAATATGTACTGTTGGGTTTCTTTTTACCTCCTGGTGGCTTTCAAACCATGTATGGTCAATGATGTGTGTGGACGTGGACCCTTTCGAAAGTCCTCTGTAGATATCAGGTGCACAGGTCCTCAACTGAAAGGTATACATCGTTCCATGCCTCTGTTGGCCGTACCTGCGCTGGAACCTGAAAGTTTGATCTGCTGTGAAAGTATCTACCATGAAGGAACATGGATCAGAAAGTGTTTGGTGTCCCCGTAAATTCTCCTACGTAAGCATGCATGGGCTTTGAGAGTGCTTTTATTGGCGATGTTTATAACTGGTATATAGTTCTATCTGGTTGGCGGGACCTTGTGGAAGGGAATATGTGTTCCATGGAGCGGTGGTTTATTGCGGCCTCTCTGTAAGTGATGGGATATTGTGGGAAGATGGTTTTGGGAAGCTGTTTGGGTTGTACAGGTGTGGTAAATTGCTTAACAGCAGTCTGTTACATGCAGGTGAGTGCATAAGACAAGAGATTGGGCGTTTTGTGCTTGCAGGCTTGTACTCTGATTGAGATCTTGAATGTTACAACACTGGTGGAATAGCCATGGGTCCTTGTGGATGCATACAAACATCCGCGCCTTGCGCATGTCATAAAAGCAGTCGACAAGCCGTTTCTATTCGCTGAAGGCTGAAATTTGTGAAGCAGCCAGCAACTTCCGCTAGCAGCGAAAGATTCTGCTTTCACAGGTTTTCTGCAAGGCAGTGAGGAATTGATGCATGTTCAATCATGTGCAGATGCGGTGGTTCTGGGGTGGGATGCGTCTCTCTCACTGGAGAGAGAGAGAGAAAACTACGCAGAAAGGGGGAATAGCTTGCATACGTTATGGAAGTAACGCCCGGCTGGGATCTGTGTAATCTGTGTGCTAGTTGGCGGGGGGCTTGTACTATTATAAGGCAGCAGCAGCAGAGTTTCTGGGGTCTTCAAAACAAATGCTTCCATGTTTTTCGTACTATGATTCTGACAGTATGAGGCATATTGGCACTGTTTGGTGCAAGATGTAAAAGGCAGGACTATGGCAGGCTGCTATCCGGGGAGGCGTGGGAGCCCTTTGATGTGGTTGGAGAGCTGAGTCTACAATTCTGATACCTGGATTGGTAAAAGTGCATCGAGCTTTATGGTCCTTGACCTGTTCTCGAGGTGATGCATCCATGGAGTATCAGTGTCCGATACCTGTACCATGGTCCTTTTGCCGGGGTTGTGGTAGCTACATACCACGCTGTGCATAGCAGGTGGACTGGGTAGTAAAAGCAGCTTATGCTGCTATGGTCGCTGCTAGGTCAAGTGTGCTGCCCTGCCCGAATTGTGGAATGGGAAGCAGGGCAGGATGACATCAAGGTCAGCAACCACACTGTGCAATGGGCAATCATCGTAAGCGCGTAGACCTTGGAGTTGAAGACGTCGCCCGTAAGGATAGAGGCGCAGGCTGGTTTGCCACTCTTCTCTTCGTACTGCAGAAGTTCCAACTGGCGAACTGGTGACGGACGACAACTAGCGTTTATGGTTCTCAATCGCTGATGAACTCCTTAATATGTATTGGCGCATGGATGCGATGGAGCAAGCAGCGAAAGGTCCCTGCTATGAGTGAGGTATTGCAGAACCATCAGATTTCCGTGACTGGGAGTTCCGAGAACCAATATCAGCCAGCTGGCTGACTGCTGTGCGAACTTTTCTAGCACATAGGTGTATATAGGATGAAGAAAGTGGTTATCGTTGGGGCCGGGCCTGCCGGCCTTGTGGCAGCTGCGTACCTGGCCAGGAGAGGCTACACAGTAGACATCTTTGAGAAACGCAGCGCAGCTAGCCTGGACCCAACTCGAGAAATCAACCACTCCTTCACCATCGTCTTGAACTACAAGGGAATTAGGAGCATCCAAGGAGCAGGGCTTAGCTTGACCGACTTCTTCAAGTTCCCATTGCTCGCCTGCGTTCGTCACCTTGGCAAAACGCACCATGCCTTCCTGCGTCCAGCGCATGGCAGCGCCATGAACTTCGAGCGGTCGGAGCTGAACGCGTGGCTGCTGTCATCGGTCCAGAAGCTGCACCCCTCCGTGAAGGTGCACTATGACGCAATGTGCAGGGAGATCGACTTCAGCAGCAAGGAAGCCGTGTTCACTTCTGCAGATGGGGACACGGTCACAGCCAAGTAAGCATTTGCAGTGGTATAAGCTCTGCTGTGCACCGTTCTCGTAACGCAACGTGCATGATCGCCAATGCCCTATTCAGCAGTGGCTTGCCTGGTTGGTTAATACTTCCAGCCCTCAGAGCTGTTTTGCTATGTCCATTCTCATGTGCCTGTTCCATTATGCGGTAGTTGCAGGAGTAACAAGAGGAAATAGCAGTAGGAGAAGAGGTTGCATCTCTTAGCTAGTTGCGACCCTATTTATTAGCTATGTGAGGCTCTGTGAGATCTCAGAACTGTGTGAAGCCCTGAGAAACCAGGTTGAACACACTGTTGGACACGCTGTTCTTTGTATTCAACCCATGCAGCACTTATGAGAGGTCTTAACTGCAGTACGAGGAAGCAGAGAGCAGAAGTGTGACCTGCTCATGGATAACGAATCCTGGAAATTATGCTGCTGCAACTTCCAAAAGCGTTGCCCCGCGACTAAAAGCAGTTACTTGTTGTATAGTGTGAATTGGAAAGTGGTTGGGACATCTTGCAAATTGAAATCTTGCAAAGGCGTTTTCGGGGTCCAACTCACGCGGAGCGAAGATAGCACCGTTCTGACCACGAAAACTTCGCAGGAGTCTAGCTTTGTACACGTTGTACTGTTTCTAATGTTTGCTTTCCGCTTGTTGAGAAGTTTCGCGACGTGGTTTGGCGCGGAATCGCCAAAATCCATTTTGCAAGCGGGTTACTTTGCGGTGACTCTTGCAAAATCGAATATGCAAGATGTCCCAACCACTTTCCAATTCACACTATCAACTTGTGCCCCTGTTAAAAGGAGAGGATGAAAGAGCACCGCATCACTGGCTGCATTCACCACTCAGCGTATGTGAAGGGGGCCATTCCTTTAGTGCACAGAGGCCACTGGTCATGGCTACTGTAGGTTGCCCCTGTCAACTATCCCTGCTGCTCCCTCCTCCCCCTATCAGCTAAACCCTGCTTCTCCTGTCAACTATCCCTGCTGCTCCCTCCTCCCCCTGTCAGCTAAACCCTGCTTCTCCTGTCAGCTATCCCTGCTGCTCCCTCCTTCGCGTATCAGCTAAACCCTGCTTCTCTTGTCAACTATCCCTGCTGCTCCCTCCTTCCCGTATCAGCTAAACCCTGCTTCTCTTGTCAACTATCCCTGCTGCTCCCTCCTTCCCCTATCAGCTAAACCCTGCTTCTCTTGTCAACTATCCCTGCTGCTCCCTCCTTCCCCTATCAGCTAAACCCTGCTTCTGTTGTCAACTATCCCTGCTGCTCCCTCCTCCCCCTGTCAGCTAAACCCTGCTTCTCCTGTCAACTATCCCTGCTGCTCCCTCCTCCCCGTATCAGCTAAACCCTGCTTCTCTTGTCAACTATCCCTGCTGCTCCCTCCTTCCCCTATCAGCTAAACCCTGCTTCTCTTGTCAACTATCCCTGCTGCTCCCTCCTTCCCCTATCAGCTAAACCCTGCTTCTCTTGTCAACTATCCCTGCTGCTCCCTCCTTCCCCTATCAGCTAAACCCTGCTTCTGTTGTCAATTATCCCTGCTGCTCCCTCCTTCCCCTATCAGCTAAACCCTGCTTCTCTTGTCAATTATCCCTGCTGCTCCCTCCTTCCCCTATCAGCTAAACCCTGCTTCTCTTGTCAACTATCCCTGCTGCTCCCTCCTTCCCCTATCAGCTAAACCCTGCTTCTCCTGTCAACTATCCCTGCTGCTCCCTAATTCCCCTGTCAGCTACCCTGCTTCTCCTGTCGACTTAACCCTGTTGCCCAGTCGACGAAACCCTGTTGCCCTGTCAACTGAACCCTGCTTCTCCTGTCGACTAAACCCTGCTGCTCTGTCTACTAAACCCTGCTTCTCCTGTCGACTACACCCTGCTTCCTCTGTTGACTAAACCCCTGCAGCCATGTTGACTAAAGCGTGCTGCCTTCTCGACTAAACCCTGCCTTGTCAACTAAACCCTGTTGCCTTGTCAACTAAACCCTACTTCTTCTATCCGCTAAACCTGCTTTCCTTAACAACCCTGCTTCCGTGTGAAGTGGACCCTGTTGCCCCTGCTACCGTGTGAAGTGGACCCTGTTGCCCCTGTCAACTCAACCCTGCTACCGTGTGAAGTACACCCTGCTGGCCTGTCAGCTAAACCCTGCTGCCCTGTGGACTAAACCCTGCTTCCCGGTCGACCAAACCCTATTACCCCTGTTAACTAAACCCTTCTGCTCCCTTCTTCCTCTTGTGTCAGGTACGACCTGCTGCTAGGCGCTGATGGTGCTGGTAGTGCAGTGCGTTCCTGTATGGCAGCTGCCCTACCAGGGTTTAGCTTTGACCGCCAGGAGGCACCACTGGTGTACAAGCGCTTCAGGAGGATACCATGCCCCATAAATCTGGCAGGTAGGGCAGGGGTTTAGGGTTTACACCCCACACTTGGCGGTTTATGGGTGGGGGTTTCTGGAATATCTGCTTAGAATAGGTTCCCTAGGACGGCGTACCTAGCAGTAGGACAAGGGTTAGAGTCTACAGGGGTATGGTGGGGGTTTAGAGTGGGGGTTACTGAGGTTTTACCATGCTGGGGGGTTTGAGGTGCGGTTCCACTGGTATAAACATGCTAGCGCAACAAACTCTAAAAGGGTGTTGCTGTATGCCTACTCGTCAAATTACTTGCAAACGACCTTCTTCTCGACAGCCAAGTCTTGTGTCCTCATTTTGTGGTGTTCTTTCTGCAGTGGGATATGGTCATGGTGGGGTGGTGCATTTCCATGGTGTGCGGCTCTGGAAGGACAACCCCAGTGGTTCAGGGCGGCGTGAGTTTGTGCGGGGGTTCCTGGCCCTTGTTAACCATGAGGATGGAAGTGTGTCAGGAGGACTCAGTGTGTATAAGCCTGCTACGGAGATGCTCACATGCTTAGAGGTGGTGGGGGGGGGGGGGGGCATGCTGGGGAGGGGATTACATTTGGCTGCGGCTTAGTGCCGACTCATCAGTACCCTTTCAGTGAAATGAACCTCAAATACAGCTGCATTATATGCTTGCTCAGAACGCGTAGAGCTTGGTCCTTCGCTCCAGCAAACTGGGATGCCACGTCAGCTGTGCCCAATTGCATGCTTCTGCTAAAGCTGCTGCCACAAGCTGCTCTTAGCCACAGAACATTCACACTGAAGTGGGGATCAATTCTGAAGCCAAACTGCTGCTGGCGCTGCACAAGCTCCGCCCCATAGGCGTTGCATACTTGCTTGAAATGGTGGTTGCCAGCAATGCTGGGCAACCAGCGGCCAAGCTGCCCAAGAGTGCATAAGCCGCGGTAACAATTTAGGTCCCATCTCACATTCCCGCATACGACTCTGCCAGTTAGAGTTCTGTATTACTACCAAATTTGCAATTGTTCATCAATCGTAGGGAACACTGCTCCCTTCCGGCCTATACCCTAAAGCCTAACACTTGTTTCTAAGCCATAGACCAAAACCCTGAACCACCTCGTGTGCCTTGATGCCATATGCAGGACTACCAGCAGCTGCTCCAGAGCCTGCAGATCCCCCACTCAGGGTTTAGGCAGGAGTTAGCTGGGGTTCTGTCCTCCACCCCCTGGACCTGGGGTGGCTCGTGGGTGAGCTGTAGCAGCTTGGCTGGCCCTGGGGTGATGCTGCTGGGGGATGCAGGTCATGCCACTTCACCTAGCCTGGGTCAAGGGTGCAATGCAGCACTGGAAGATGTGATGATAATGGACAAGGTGGGGGGGTGGGGCAAGGATGTGTGTGGGGGGGAGGGTCCTTCAGAAGGGAGCGAGGGGGCTGGCATATGGGGAAGGTGGGGGGGGGGCATGCCACTTCACCTAGCCTGGGTCAAGTGTGTAACGCAGCACTGGAAGATGTGATGATAAAGGACGAGGTGGAGGGGCGGGGGCGGGCAGCAGGAGATGGCGGGGGGATCGAGGGGCAAGGGAGTGGGGGAGGGGGGATTCAGAAGGGGAAGCTGGGGTGCGGGGCCAGGGGGGAGAGAAAGGGAGAATGAGTATGCATGTATGCTGGCGGTCAGGGGGAGAGGGATGCAAAGAGGGGGTGCATGCTATTTTGCCTAGCTAGTGGAACATCAGCACTCAAAATGTTTCCTGGACATGATTGCCGCTGCTGCTACATCACTTATGTTATTTCTCCACCCTGCCTGAGTGGCCGCTTGTCGACAGTGCACTACTTGTGAGCAAAAAGAGGAGCGCGGCCCCAGACGATTTGATGACTTTTGTGCGGGCCGGCCCAAAACCTCGGGCTTGCAGGGCAGCACGGGTTTTGTTGGAGGGGATGTCAGGTCGTTGTCCCTGGTCTAGTAGTTGTGGCAAGTTGTCAGACTGGCGTAATATGGCCGGTATCGAGACACGCAGCTGCGACTTGGACGAAGGTGTCATGAAAGCTGTAAATGTAGACCTGGAAGTCAAGCACTGCTACATCACTTATGTGTACATATTGAAACTACTCACATTGAAGCTTAAGCACCCTTGCTGTTGATGATATTATTTTGAAGGTGGTGTGCTGTAATGGTGTATGCAGGTGTTGGAGGAGTGTGGTGGTGACCTAGGTGCTGTACCAGATGAGTTCAACAGGAGGAGGTTGGATGATGTGTTGGCCCTGGTGTGGTTGGATAAATATGCACGAGCTATGAGGGGACAACAGGTGTGGAGGAAAGGGGGAGGGGGGAGAATGGGGGGGGGAGGGAGGACTGGAGAGGGGGAAAAGAGCGGGAGAGAGGAGGAGGGGGGGAAGGGCGGGGAGGGGAGAGACAGCAGGTGGGGAGGAGGGGAGGGGGCAAGTAGGGAGGAGGGAGGGGAAGTTTGCATTCCTTTAGGTAATAGCAGCAGCAGCCATTTAGCAATGCTTGAATGTGAAGTGATTGTCTTTTTCCAAACAACATGCACAAGCTATTAGGGGGCAACAGGTTTGGGGGGGAGGGGAGTATGTTCATGTAGTGCGAGGTGTAGCAGCAGCAATAGTAGCAGCAGCAAATTAACCAACCCTCAGGCAGATGTCAAGATACAACATGCAGAGGCTGTGAGGGGACAAGAAGGGGGTCCAGCAAGAGAGGAGGGGGAAAGGGGAGCGGTGGAGGAGTAGGAGAAGGGGAGGAGGGAGGCATCAAGTGCAGGCCATTTGGCCCAAGTTTTGCTGATGGTCAATTTTCTAATCACCAAATCCTGCTATGGGTCCCTGTATGGTGCCTCTTCTGATCTGAGCTGTGTGTCTATATATCAATGTTTTTTCAGGTGGAAAGTACGAGTAAGTGCAAGGGCTTTTCCCTGTTGCTACATAGGGGTAGTATTCCTAACACTCTAGACCTTGTGCGGCTGCCCCAGAGTATAAAAAGGCTAACTCTCGCTCTTGCCTCCCCCCTCCTCATCCCGCAGGGTATCCTCCACCCCTGCCTCTACATGTACCTCTCCCACATGTACCTCCGCCCCACCCTGGCCCGCATATTCCCCGCCATAGACCCTCCCGCCATGATGCGCCTCTGGTCTGAACCCGTGTCTTACACCACAGTGAAACGCGCCATGATCAAAGACGCGGCACTGTTGGCGCTGGTTGTGGTGCTGCTGCTGGTGGCGGTTTTGGGTGTGGCGCTATGCCCCGAGATGTTTAAGTGGTGGGAGATGGTCACTGCTGGGTTAGTGGCAGGGTATGCCATGTTGATGGGGTCCGGCATGAGCGAGTGAGGGCTTAGGGTTTACTGGATAAGGGTTTTGGGCTTTGGTTGTGGCGCTATGCCCTGAGATATTCAGGTGGTTTCAGACGTTTACTGGTGAGTTAATGGCAGGGTAGGCTGCTTGTGTTCTAAGAGCAGCAGGTAATACTCAGTGCTGTAGATGCTGCATGAATGGCACTTAGTTCACCTGCAGCTGCTGTTACACCAGCCGCAGCATCAACTCTAGTGATTTTTGGGGTTGGGGATGAGCAAGCAAGTGTTGAGGGTTTACTGGATAAGGGTTTGGGGCTGTGGTTTATGTGGCACTATGCCCTGCGATGTTCAAATGGTGGGGGACATTGACAGCTGGGATAGTGCCAGGGTATAGCATGTTGATGGGCTCAGGGATGATTGAGTGAGAATACTAAGGTTTCAGGAGTAGGGCAAGGGTTTAGGGTTTTGTAGCAGCGCAGTATGGTCCGAGGTTCTCAGTGGTGGGATGCGGGTTAAAGAAAGTGGCTGGCTGAGTCGAGGTATAGCCTGCAGTGAAGGGCTTTTGCAGGAGTGTGGCCGTTGTCACACAAGGTGTCTAGTTGCGTGACACACAGCAGATAGGGTTGGTGGCAGGGTATTAGATTTTGACAGACCATGGATAAGTAAGGCCTCAAGGTTTGTGGGGAGGCCTTCTGCATGGCAAGGGCTTTTGGAGACTTGCATGTGCCGGAGGGTGTGGGAAGCTGTCGCCCTCTGAGTTGATTTCTTCGTCATGGTCAGAGTGATGAGGGGTCAGAGTGATTGAGGCACCAGGCGGGTAAGGCGGGTGAGGCACCAGGCGGGTAAGGCGGGTGAGGCACCAGGCGGGTTAGGCGGGAAGAGTGGGGTTCAAGAGTGGGTCTCTTATCAGAGCCTGTAAATTGTGGCTGCTGGTTGAGAGCCGCATGTGTGGTGCATTGGTACACAGAGCAGCACCAATCCAGCAGCCACAGAATTAACAGGCGTGGGGCATGGGTGTGCCAGAGGGCGTGGGGAGATGTCCTGGCAGGAGATTTCCTCTTCATGGCCAAGGTGATTGCGGAGGCACAAGGCATGGTTTAGGGCTTGGAGTGTGGGGTTGAAGATCAGGCCTTTATCATAGTCTGCAAATTGTGGCTGCTGGACTAGTGCCAGCTCAGTCTCACACAGAGAAGCACCAGTCTAGCGGCCATAACTTTTACAGGCGTGGGGCATGGCTGGCCCTCTGTCTCGCATTGGCCCTGCTTGGGACTCATGCGTATGGATAAGGATGCGGCCTTTGTCATGGTGGGTCCTGGAGGGGTGCTTGAGGTGGTGAGGGGGGCTTTAGCGCTTTCTTGCAATTCAAGAAAAGAGATGACTGTGCCAGAAGAGCTTGGATTGCTCTTCTGCGTGGATTAGGGGGGCCGTTCTGTAATAATACATTCAGACGCCTACCATTGGGATGGGGGATTGGGTGGGCTTCTGCAGTGTGCATTGACCAGACTTGTTTTGGCATTTGCACTGGCAACGCTTCAGCAATGCATTAGAGATCATATGACAAAGGCTCGGAATACTGCTGGATGGTTCAAGTGGCCAATGCAGCTGCAGCCCAAGCATAGCTCGTGGGTCAACTGCAGTTTTGGCTGAGTTGGTCATACTCGCTCTGTACCCGGTTTAGGGTTCAAGCATGGTTCAAGCATGGGTCAGAATACAGGTAGTGCATATGTATGATGCCCTAACCTGACTCCGCTTCCCTGAAGGCTAATCACCAGAAATGCTGACTATGTCAAGTTCCTCTCATGTTGATATTAACCGTGATCTGTGTGTTGCTTTGAGGGATTATCTTAAATTGCTTGCTATCCGATAGACAGGGGCATGTAGAGTGTTGAGGGGTGGCGTTTAGGAGTCCCGGCTGCATGGTATACCAGAGCTGCTTAGTGACAGATGTGACACAAGACGCTGAGGAACTGGGAGTGTGTTGGAAGCCAAATTCAGCTTGAGCTGATACTGGACCTTGTTGAAGTCCAGTATCATCTAAAGCTGAAGTTTGGGTATTCACATTCCACGTAAATTACCCATTTGTGTTATACAGGGAGACGAGTGATATTGCTGAAGGGCATGGATTGCCAGTGCACAAATTAGGTAGTCTACCGCCTGATAGTGGACAAGCATAAAACACTAGGGCCGGGGGGAGGGGGGGGGGAGGCTGTGGGACTTGTGTTGTTTTCCATTGCCACTAGCACAAGAACAGTCATTGGGCACCCTTTTGTTCGCGATCAGGGTGTGGTAGGGGGTTGCAGAAGGAAGCTATTGCCGTGTCGGCAGTATTAAATCTGATGAAGGCCCAACCTAACTTGGTGGGCACTGAGTGGGGGGGAACAGGATGCATGATTGGGTTGTTTGGGCTTGCTGTTTTGATGGGAGTCAGTATGTGCGTAGGTGATTTGGGTATGTCCATAGGTTGTATAAGGGATATGTAATTAATGCAGTCATGGTACAGCAATGCTAAGAATGGAGGGGGTGGCTGATGTCATTTGGGGACTCTGGAAAGAGGTAGTCCTGCAATAGGAGCATGGTGGGCACCTAGTCCTGCATTCATTACAGCATGGGGGGCACATTGTCCTGCTTTACAGTTTATTGGTAAGTAGGAGACTATGTGGCTTTACAAGCAGAAGACGCACTTCAGTCTGTTGCACTTGAGCTCACACTATGGTGCAAATCGTGAAGTTGTTGTGCATGTGTGCTTTCCAGTTGACCATCATTTGACATCTCCGCATTAATGAATTAACCAGCCACGACACACCGACCACCTTCATGACTTCCAGTGTGTGCCGAGAAAGAGGTGATATGAGACTGTTGCGAATATTTCCTGCTAGTACATTTTGGGTGTAGCTTGCCTGCGATGGCAGTTGTTGTCAATCGTGTATGTGTTTTTTATCCCACACCATGACTTAAAGATGATTGGACTTGCGCAATGTTCATTGCAACAACACCCACTCTAACATGGTTTATGCCTGACCCCGCTGGTTATTGATTCCTAGAGGTCTACCTTTTAGACAAACATACAATATTGTATGTTTGCTCATAGGAGGCACTGAGTCCAGAGTGCTGTTTGCAGGGCCTTTGCAACATGTTTAGAGAAGTGCTATGGGCGCAGTGGTGGTCAAAGTACTAGTGCTGCATCCGTGTCTTTCCAGGTTAGCTGCTGTAGATGGTACTGTGGGTGTAGCGCTGAGAGCATGCCTGCGAGGGCTGGTTGTGTGTGATGCATCTCTTCTGCATCCTCTTTGGGTGCAGAATGATACACTACACACCTTTATCCCTTTGGCAGCAAACAGTGGGCCATGGAGAATGGTTCGGGCGTTCTGTCAAGGAAAGGGGTTAGGGTGTGTCCGTGTCATGGGAGGGCTTTAGGAAATGTCTGTTATGGTGGGGGCCTCACTTGTTGAGTGTGATGACTGCCACAATTTGCACTTGGGGATCCCCTGCCTTGTGGGGGCTGCTGACTGCGATAGGAGTCATGGCAGGGTTTTGCTGCAAGGTGCCAGGGTAGGGGATCAATTAATGACAGGGTTTAGGAGCTGCGGTGGGGTTTATTCCCAAGGCATTTGAAGTAATGGGGTTGGCTTTGTGCTCTGCAGCAATGATTTCAATACGCTGCTGACAATGCAAACTGCAGGGCTAAATAGCTGCAGACCAGGAGCATCATCTCAGCTGCAAGGAGATGTTGAGGGATTAGGGCCGTGGGTATGAAAAATGTAAATGCCTAAGCAACTGCGGTATCGTAGATACTGAGGGGTTATGGCCAGGAAGCAGGGGAAGCTGGGTTTAGGGCTTTGTAGGGGTGGCAGCATATGTGCCTATTGTGTCTAGGGTGTGGGGTGCTCACCTGTCGCGCTAGTACTAACTAGGGACAGTATTGTGCTAAGCATTCAGTCTTGCCTTGAGGTTCTCAGGTGGTCAGACACGTCTTGGGGTTGGACTGAGTGGCTGACTGGGTAATGGTTTGGGGGGTGCGGTGAGGGTTTGTGGTGCAGTGGTGTGGTTGTTTGTCAAAAGGAGTTTCCTTGTGGGACTCGCAATGGATAGTGAGGGTTGCTGGCAGGATATAGTATTATGATGGAATCTGGGATAGGTAAGGCCTTAAGTCTCTGCACATGGTCCGGTGCTTTTCAAAAGTGGCCTGTACCAATGGGTGTGGGGAAATGCCCTGGCAGGGGTCTTCCTCTTTGTGGTCGCAGTGTTTGAGGCACCAGGCATAATTAGGGCTTGGAGAGTGGGGTTCAAGGTCAGGCCTTTATCATAGCCTGCAAATTGTGGCTGCTGGAGTAGTGCGCGCTCTGTCTCACACAGAAAAACATCAGTCCAGCGGCCACAGATTTAACAGGCGGGGGGCATGGATGTGGCCCTCTGTCTTGTAATGGCCCTGCTTGGGACTTTTATGTACAGATACGGCTCCGGCCTTTGTCATGATGAGTCCTGGAGGGGTGCTTAGGTGGTGAATGAGGCTTTAGCGCTTCCTTGCAATGCAAGAAAGAGAGGACTGGGCCAGAAGGGCTTGAATTGCCCTTCTGTGTGGGTTTGAGAGGGGGGGGGGGGCGTTCTGTATTGGCACATTCAGATGCCATTGGGATGAGGGGGTGGATGGGCTTCTGCAGTGTGCATTGACCAGACTTGTTTTGGCATTTGCGCTGGCAACGCTTTAGCAATCCATTAGAGATCATATGACAAGGGCTCGGAATACTGCTGGATGGTTCAAGTGGCCAATGCAGCTGCAGCCCAAGTATAGCTCGTGGGTCAACTGCAGTTTTGGCTGAGTTGGTCATACCCGCTCTGTACCCGGTTTAGGGTTCAAGCATGGTTCAAGCATGGGTCAGAATACAGGTGAACTGAGGAACTGGGAGTGTGTTGGAAGCCAAATTCAGCTTGAAATGATACTGGACCTTGTTGAAGTCCAGTATCATCTAAAGCTGAAATTTGGGTATTCACATTCCACGTAAACTACCCATTTGTGTTCTACTGTTTATGCATGCATCTGTATTCTTTGCATTGGTACTGATTCTGTATGTAGCTCCTTGTAAAATTCAGAGCAGCGGTTGAGTCCTGGCAGCACCCTGCATACAGCATTGGCACGTCTATCTTGATAGCATGCTGCTTCACCATGCTTACAGGTGGTCACCCTAGCAGCTTCGCTGCGGAACCCTAGATGCAGGAATCGGGTCTGTCTACTCGCTGGCTATTTAACTGTGCTGTATGGAGGTCGGCAGAACGCCTGCATAATTAGTTCCAACATATCTACAGGGAGACGAGTGATTTTGCTGATGGGCATGGATTGCCAGTGCACAAATTAGGTACTTCTACCGCCCCATAGTGGACAAGCACAAAACACTAGGGCCAGGGGGGGGGCTGTGGGACTTGTGTTGTTTTCCATTGCCACTAGCACAAGAACAGTTATTGGGCACCCTTTTGTTTGAGTTCAGGGGTGGTAGGGGGTTGCAGAAGGAAGCTGCTGCCGGGTCAACAGAAGAAGATGAGGAGGAGGGAGTCATAGTCTGCAAAGAGGGTAAACACAACAGGTGGATGACTAGGGCCGACGCCGAACGAGCAGTACGAAATGACATCACAGGGAAGACATACATCCTCAATGATGTTGCATCTCCACCTACCTCGTCCGAGGCCAAGGAGCCCGTGATCTCCAAACGCCCACTTGAGGACCTCAAGGGGGATCTTAAGAAGTTGAGCCACAAGCGCTGCCGCCTTGGACAAGCTAACCGCAATACGATATATTTCGAAGCCTGGGCAAGGACATCCGGTGACAGGGATGAGCATGCAAGTAGCCGCTATATGACGAACGGGACCACCAAGCTTGGAGTAAGAAAGACCGTTCTCAAATAACGTAGTGGCACACTGTACAACCGTAAACGTGCCTACTGGTTCAAACACGCCGACAATAGCAACTGCCTGCTGTGCGGACAACAGGATGGCTGCCACCACACAGCCTCGGGATGCCCCGCAGTCAGTAGGCTCTATACCCACAGGCACAATGCAGTAGGTCGGCTGATTCTTAAAGCTATCATGAGGGGCAGAAAGGGAGGGTACGTGGTGATGATGGACCTTGGAAGTGACACACACTGTAGTGCTGAGGGATTAGTGACGCAGCCCCACCGGATCCCAGAAGCAGCCTTGCCAGCTAGCATGCCAATGGACGTAAAGGGACTCGTACGAAGGCAGACTATACCAGACACCCTGCTATACAAGCCCGCCGCTGATGGGGAGAACGCCGAGTACTGGATCGTGGAGCTGAAGTTCTGTAGGGATACCAACAAGGCAGGGCAACTGGTGCAAGCCGAGGAGCAACACAAAGGGCTATGCAGTGCTATTCAACAAGCGGATCGTAATGCCACCGTCCACTACATCCCCCTGGTCATAGGCGTAGCTGGCAGCATCTACAAGGAGCTTAGCAGCCACCTGGTCGCTCTCGGCGTGAATGGACAGGACCAGATTAAGGCAACGATTAGGGCAATTCACCTCAAAACAACAAACCTGCTCCACTGATATACACAACCAAACAAAAGAAAGAACACAGTAAAGAGAAAAAAGCCCCATGGAAGCGCAAACGCAAATAACACTGGTGGGTGGGCGAGATGCCCACCCAACTCTTTGTATGCCCCATGGTAGAGGCCACGAGGCCAGGTTTCCTGACCTTAGTTGCCTCTCCCTCAACTTACGCAGGCTGGGACTCTGGCAGAGGCTCCGCCTCAGCCTCAGTTACTCAACTAGCCTGGCGTGGCTCTTCTTCTTCTTCTTCTTCTACTGCCGGGTCGGCAGTATAAATTCTGATGAAGGCCCAACCTAACTTGGTGGGCACTGAGTGGGGGGGAACAGGATGCATGATATGGGCTTGCTATTTTGATGGGAGCGAATATGTGCGTAGGTGATTTGGGTATGTGCCATAGGTTGTATAAGGGATATGTAAAACACAGTAGTGGTGCAGCAATCCTAAGAATATTGGGGGTGGCGAAGGTCATTTGGGGATTGTAAAGAGAGGTAGTCCTGCAATAGGAGCATGACGAGTACCTAGTCCTGCATTCATAGCAGCATGGGGGTAATCTAGTCCTACTTTACAGTTTATTGGTAAGTAGGAGACTATGTGGCTTTACAAGCAGAAGACGCACTTCAGTCTGTTGCACTTGAGCTCACACTATGGTGCAAATCGTGAAATTGTTGCGGTGCATGTGTGCTTTCTAGTTGACCATCATTTGACATCTCTGCAATAATGATTAACCAGCCACGACACACCGACCACCTTCATGACTTCCAGTGTGTGCTGAAAAAGGGGTGATATGAGACTGTTGCGAATAATTCCTGCTAGTACATTTTGAGTGTAGCTTGCCTGCGATGGCAGTTGTTGTCAATCATGTATGTTTATTTGATCCCACACCATGACTTGAAGGTGATTGGACTTGCGCAATGTTCATTCCAAAACACCCACTGTAACATGGTTCATGCCTGACCCCGCTGGTTATTGATTCCTAGAGATCTACCTTTTAGACGAACATACGATATTGTATGTTTGCTCATAGGAGGCGCTGAGTCCAGAGTGCTGTTTGCAGGGCCTTTGTTACATTTTTAGAGAAGTGCTATGGGCGCAGTGGTGGAAGGACTAGTGCTGCATTTGTGTCTTTCCAGGTCTGCTGCTGTAGATGGTAGTGTGGGTGTAGCGCTGAGAACATGCCTGCGAGGGCTGGTTGTGTGTGATGGGTTTCCTTTGCCTCCTCTTTGGGTGCAGAATGATACACTACACACCTTCATCCCTTCGGCAGCAAACAGTGGGCCATGGAGAATGTTTGGGACATTCTGTCATGGAAAGGGGTTGGGGTGCGTCTGTCATGGGAAGGCTTTACGACATGTCTGTTATGGTGCGGACCCCACATGCTGACCATGACGAATGTGGCAGTATGCACTGAGATGATTCCTCGTCTTGTGGGAGATGCTGGCACCGCCAGTAGTGGTGGCAGGTTTTGCTGCAAGGTCCCAGGGTAGGTGATAAATCAATGGCAAGGTTTAGGAGCTGAGGTGGAGTTTACCGAGGCCTTTGAAATACTGGGATTGGCTTTGTGCCCTGCAGCAATGATTTCCATACCCTGCTGACAATGCACACTGCACGGCTAGATGGCTGCGGACCAGGATAGTGAGGATCATCTGGGCTGCAACGAGATCCTGAGAGGCTAGGGCTGTGGTTATGAGTAATGAAGATACCTAAGCGTCTGTAATATCGTAGATACTGAGGGGTATGGCGGCCAGGTAGCAAGGGAACTGGGTTTAGGGCTTTGTAGGGGTGGCAGCAAGTGTGCCTTTAGTGTCTAGGGTGTGAGGTGCTCACTGCTGCGCTAGTAACAGGGGACAGTATTGTGCTGAGCATTCAGTCTTGCCTTGAGACTCTCTCAAGTGGTGGGAAGCGTCTTGGGGTCAGGACTGAGTGGCTGCCTGAGTACTGGTTTGGGGGGTGCGGTGAGCGTTGAAGGCTTTTTGATGGTGTGGTTATTTGTTAAAAATAGTTTCATTGTGGGAGTTGCAACGGATAGGGTTGGTGGCAGGGTATAGTACTATGATGGGATCAGGGATAAGCAAGGCCTTTGGGCTTGGGTGCATGGTCCGGGGTTTTCCAGAAGTTGCCTGTGCAAGAGGGCATGGGGAAATTCCCTGGCAGGGGTTTTCCTCTTCATGGTCAGAGTGATTGAGGCACCAGGCAGGGTTTAGGGCCTGAAGAGTTAGGTTGAAAGTTAGGTCTCTTATCATATCCTGTAAAGTGTGGCTGCTGGACGTGTACCTTCCTGTGTGTTACACAGAGCAGCAACAGTCCAGCTGCCATAACTTTTCCAGGCCTGGGACATGGGTGGCCCTCTGTCTGGCAATGGCCCTGCTTGGGACTCTCGCGATCATATGGATCCGGCTTTTGTCATGATGGGTCCTGGAGGGGTGCTTGAGGTGGTGAGGGAGGCTTTAGCGCTTCCTTGCAATGCAGGAGAGAGAGGACTGGGCCAGAATAGATTGGATTGCCCTTCTGCATGGGTTTGAGGGAGGGGTTGTTTTGTAATTGTACATTCGGACCCCTACCATTGGAATGAGGGAGTGGGTGGGCTCCGAGCTTGCTTCTTGTTTCAGGTTCGCAGTGGCAATGGTTTAGCAAATCATTAGAGTTCATATGACAAGGGCCGGTGATAGTGCTGGATGGTTCAAGTTGCTGAGACTACATGGCGAGTGCAGCTGCAGCCCAAGTATAGCTCGTGGGTCAACTGCAGTTTTGGCTGAGTTACTCATTCTCGCTCTGTACTGTTTAAGGTTCAAGCAACCATTATGAATCCTGGAAACAATGCTGCTGCAAGTTTCAAAAGGGTTGCCCCACTACTAGTTGCAGTTACTTGTTGTATCTCAACCGGTGCCCGTAGTGCCCCAAGTAGTGCCCCTGTCAAAAAGAAAGAAAGGAGGAGCTCTGCATCATTGGCTACACGGATCACTCGGTGTATGTGCAGGGGACCAGCCAGTCTTTTATTGCACAGAGGCGAGTGGCCATGGCTACTGTAGGTTGCCCCTGTCAACTATCCCTGATCCTCCCTGGTTCCCCTGTCAGCTAAACCCTGCTGCCCTGTTCATTAAACCCTGTTGCTCTGTCGACTAAACCCTGCTGCCCTGGCAACTAAACCCTGCTGCCCTGTTGGCCAAGCCCTGCTGCCCTGTCCTCTAAACCCTGCTTTGTCTGTTGACTAAACCCTGCTTTGCCTGTAGACTAAACCCTGCTTCCCCTCTCGACTAAACCCAGCTACGGGGATTCGTTGGCGGCTCTTCCTTATATGGAGGTGGAGCATGGTTTGTGCATGCATGTTTGTTGTCAGCAAGGACCTTTGTGGCATAGGCATCTTGTGCCTGGGCTTCATTCATCTGCATCGTGGACTTTCGTCTGGACCTGGACTTACGAGCATCTTGTGGCACCATGCAGGTGTGTGTGCAGTTGTATTGTGGCCGCCTGGCCTAGTGGGAGGAGGGGAGTGCTGGTCATACTTTCAGGAGGTTCAACAGTAGCAGCCGCAGCAGCAGATGACAGGGAAGATTCAACATGTTCGCTGGCTTGCTCAGTGCCATTCTGCTCGTATGCCCTGTATTACTCGCTTGTTTTCCCTGTATTTTCGCGAATATGCCTGCTTGTCACCTAGGTCCTTTTACTTGTAATTATTGAGCAGCCTATGCAGCTTAGTATGCATTCGGACTCGTTTAGGTCAGGGGGAGGCAGGGAATGGGAGATAACGGCCAAATACCGCATATGAGTGGACTAAGTGCTTTCAGGATTAAGCAGTGTGAGACAGGTCTCAGGTCTACTTGTATCCGCCTCGCTCGAATTCGCAGCCCTCTAGCTCTCTATTACTCGCTCTTACTCTAACACACCGCACTAACAGCTTTTGCAGCAAGTAGGGCTGCAAAGAATTTGGTGCATGCTTTGTTCCAAGTTTTACGCATTCTTCTATCATCAGAGCGGGGTTTAGTGGCACGTTTTAAACATGGGCAGTGCATTGATGAGGGTGAAGTGGAATCAGCCATTGCAAGGCGGTACCTGGAGCATGTTATGCAATTGTCATTAGTGCAGGGTGGGCTTGGTTCTCGTGTGGGCCTTTATTTCAGGGATGTAGGTACACATGCATTGGGTACAGTCCCAGAGTTTTACCGTTTGCCCCTCTCTCATGGGGTATTGGTGAGATTCTTAAGGTTTAGATTAGGGTGTCATCACCTGAGAGTGAACACAGGAAGGTGGGTGCAGCCACCTTTACCCCGCCGTCAGCGGGTTTGTTTGCGGTGTCACTCAGCATGCCTAGATGATGAGACACATTGCCTCCTGGTGTGCTCTCATCCCACCATGGTGGATGCACGGGAGAAAATGCATGCAGCTATCCCAGTGGCTTTTAGGCACAACATGGCAACATATGCCCAGTTCTGGGGTGTGTTGGGAAGGTTGTTAAGCCCGGACATGGTGTATGCAACTGTGAAGTTTGTTGCTGTGTGTACTAGGGTGGCATGGTTTTCTCACAAGTCCGGAGGTTCCAATGCACATCTCTTACCAGAGGTTTTGGTTAAATGACAGATACACATCTGGATCTGTTTGATTCAGAATCTGATGAGTTATCAGACTTTGAAGAGCTTATAGAAGTGCAAGCTAATGGTTGATCCCCAATGGCTTGAACTCCTGATAGAGTGTGTAGCTGTTAATTTTGTGTTGGTCCTTTTGCAATTTTTGTGGTGTTTCCTTTTTCCGATGAGTAGGGAAATGGGGCTTGACCCCGGTGTGTTTGGTCGTTTCGACCTAGCTGCCTTGGTGCAGCCACACTTTAAATTTTTGTTTGTTTGTTTGTTAACAAACCCGGTTGGAGTCATGCTTGGGTGCTGCACGGCCCATAGGGCAGTGCAGTGGTCTCTCTTAACAACTAAACCCAGCTGCCCTGCGGACTAAACCCTGCTTCCTCCGTAGACTAAACCCTGCTACCCTGTCGACTAAACCCTGCTGCCCTGTCGACTAAACCCTGCTGCCCTGTCCTCTAAACCCTGCTTCTCCTGTCGACTCAACCCTGGTTCCTCTCTTTACTAAACCCAGCTGCCCTGCCAACTAAAACCTGCCTCCTCTGTCGGCTAAACCCTGCTGCCCTGTCACCTAACCCCTGCTGCCCTGGCAGCTAAATCCTGCTTCTCATGTCAACTAAACCCTGTTGCCCCTGTTAACTAAACCCTTCTGCTCCCTGTTCCCCTTCTTGTAGGCATGACCTGCTGCTAGGTGCTGATGGTGCTGGTAGTGCAGTACGTTCCTGTATGGCAGCTGCCCTACCAGGGTTTAGCTTTGACCGCCAGGAGGCACCATTGGTGTACAAGCGCTTCAGGAGGATACCCTGCCCGGTGGACCTGGCAGGTAGGGCAGGGGTTTATGGTTTACAGCCCATGCTGGGGGGTTTAGGTGTTTACTGGGATATCTGCTGAAGAAGAGGTTCACTAGGAAGGCTTACCCTGTGGGCCTGGCAGTAGGGCAAGGGGTTAGCATCTACAGGATATGTGGGGGTTTAGGGTGGGGGGTTATTGGGGGTTTACCATGCTGGGGGGTTTAGGTGGGGTTTTACTGGAGTTTGGTATAAATATGCTAGCACACCAAATTCTGAACGGGTGCTGCTGTATGCCTGCTTGTCAAACTACTTTCAGGATAAATTTCCTCCTTGACAGCCAAATCTCGTGTTCTTTTCTCTGTGGTGTTCTGTCTGCAGCGGGATATGATCGTGGTGGAGTGGTGCACTTCCATGGTGTGCAGCTGTGGAAGGACAACCCCAGTGGGTCAGGGCGGCGGCTGTTTGTGCGAGGGTTCCTTGCCCTTGTGAATCATGAGGATGGGAGTGTGTCAGGAGGACTCAGTGTGTATAAACCTGCTATGGACATGCTCACATGCTTGGAGGTGAGAGAATGGGAAGGGGGAGGGTAAAAGAGGGGGGCCCGTGTAAGGGGGGGGGGAGGGGGCAAAAATGGGGGGCCTGTGTGAGGCATGGGCAGCGGTGGCGATGGGGGCATGTTTGGGGATGGTGGTGCTTTGTAAGGGGGTGATGCAGGACTCAGTGTGTATAAACTTGCAATGATGATTCTCACATGCTTGGAGGTGACAGAATGGGGGGGGGGGTAAGGCATGCTTGGAGTTGGGGTTAGGTTGGGGGGAGGGCAAGGATAGGGGGAAATGGGGGCTTGTGAGGAAAGGCGGGTGAGGGGAAGGGGTATTTGTCATGATTAGCATGCATGGTGATGATGGGCTTCTTGGAGATGGTGGAGCTTTAAAGTGTGAGCAAGAAAGACGGGAGGGGGCAATGGAGAGGTGGGGGGGTTAGGGGGTGATGGAAGGCTCAGGGTGTATAAACCTGCTATGGAGATGCTCACATGCTTGGAGGTAAAAGAGTGAGAGGGTATGACATGCTTGGAGGTAAAAGAGTGAGAGGGTATGACATGCTTGGAGGGGAGGGGAGGGTAAGAATAGGGGGGAACGGGGGCTTGGGGGTAACGGCTTTTTATCACACATTGGGGGCTTGTCAGGAAGGGAAGGGAGGGAGGGGTGTTGGGGGTAACGGCTTTTTATCACACATTGCATTCATGGGCAGCGGTGGCCAGGGGGGCAATTTTGCGGCTGACGGTGCCTTGAGACGGGGGCGATAAGGAAGGATGGGGGAGAGATGGAGGACTCAGTGTGTATATAAACCTGCTATCAAGATGCGCACATGCTTGAAGATGGGGGGGGGGGGGTATGGCATGGCCCCACGGTGGGTGGGAGGAAGGGGGGGGGGGAGAGAGCGGGGACAACTTTGAGGTTGGGACGGACGCGATCTTGAATTGGGGGAGGGGGCTCTCTATCATATTCCCATCCAATTGCAATGTCGGCCATGGTGGGGGAGGGGCTCCGTGAGGCGATGCAAGATTTCGTGAGCCCAGCCCAAATGCTGAAAGTCAAACTTCACCACTTGGCGCCTGCTATTCTGAATCAGATTTATATCTTGCAGCCCATAATTCAAAGCCTTAAATCCTCTCTTCCCCTTGATGCCATGTGCAGGATTACCAGCAGCTGCTCCAGAGCCTGCAGATCCCCCACTCAGGGTTTAGGCAGGAGTTAGCTGGGGTTTTGTCCTCCACCCCCTGGACCTGGGGTGGCTCTTGGGTGAGCTGTAGCAGCTTGGCTGGTCCTGGGGTGATGCTGGTGGGGGATGCGGGACATGCCACATCACCTAGTCTGGGGCAAGGGTGTAATGCAGCCTTGGAAGATGTGATGATAATGGATAAGGTAAGAGGAGGGGACGCGAGGAATAATGAGAGGGGGCAGGGTGGCTTGCGAAACAGGGGGAAGGAGGAGGCTGGGCGTAGGCATGTAGGCCCCTGGTAGAGGGGTGAGAGATGACTTGCATAGGGGTTACGAGAGGCGAGACAATGTGGGTCATGCCACGTCACTTAGCCTGGGTCAAGGGTGTAATGCAGCACTGGAAGATGTGATGATATTGGATAAGGTAAGAGGGGAGGGGAGAGGTGGGGGGGGGGGGGCAGGGGGGGATTACGAAGGGGCAAGGTGGGGTGCGGGGGCAGGGGAGAGGAAAAGGGAGCATGAGTATGCATGCACGCTGGCGAATAGGGCAAATTGGATGCGAGGTGGGGGAAGGCGGGGTGGGGTGGGGGGGGGCAGCACTTCACCTACCCCGGGACAGGGGTGCCATGGAGCGCTAGAGGATGTGATGATGTTGAATATTGCGACCGAGCGACGAGGAGGGGTTTAGAGACGGGAAGGGGGAGATGGGGTGCAGGCTATTTCACCTAGCTTGGGACATCAGTAGTCAAATTCATCCACGGATTGATTGCCGCTGCTGCTGTATCTTATGTGTAGATACTGAAAACACTCACTTTGAACCTTAAGCACCCTTAGTACCCTGCTGTTAATGCTAATAAATTGAGAATTGTGTGATGTAATGGTGAATGCAGGTGTTGGAAGAGTGTGGTGGTGGTGACCTAGGTGCTGTACCAGATGAGTTCAACAGGAGGAGGTTGGATGATGTGTTAGCTCTGGTGTGGCTGGATAAACATGCACGAGCTATGAGGGGGCAACAGGTGGGGAGGAGGGGATGGGGGGGAAGGCGGGGGGGGGGGGAGGTGAAGGGAAAGTGAATTCTCCTTTAGGTGATAGCAGCAGCAGACAGTTAGCGATCCTTGGATGTGAAGCCATTTGCTTTTGCCAGCAGCAGCAGGCACGAGCTATGAGGGGGCAACAGGTTGGGGGAGGAGCTATGAGGGGGGCATATTCATGTCTGAGGCAATAGCAGCAGCAGCAATCAATTAATCCTGGCAGATGTCAGGGCACGCGCTTCAAGATGCAAGATGCAGAGGCTGTGAAGGGACAAGAAGGGGGGCCAGCAAGAGATGAGGGGGAGAGGGGACGGGGAGGAGGGAGGATGCTGATGGTTGGTTCTTTGAATCACCAAAGCCTGCTATGTGTCCCTGTATGGTCCCTCCTCTGGTATGAGCTGTGTCTACATAGCAGTCCTTTTCCCTGTTTGCTACCAGGGTTTTTTAACCCTAGCACTCTAAACCTTGGTTGATGTGGCTGCCCCAGAGTTAAAAAAGGCTAACTTCACACTCTTGCCTCCCCGCTCCTCATCCCGCAGGGTATCCTCCACCCCTGCCTCTACATGTACCTCTCCCACATGTACCTCCGCCCCACCCTGGCCCACATATTCCCCACCGCTCCCGCTATGATGCGCCTCTGGTCTGAACCCGTGTCTTACACCACAGTAAAGCGTGCCATGATTAAAGATGGGGCGCTGTTGGGTCTTCTGGTGGTGCTGCTGCTGGTGGCGGTTTTGGGGGTGGTGCTATGCCCTGAGATATTCAAGTGGTGGGAGATGGTCACTGCTGGGTTAGTGGCGGGGTATGCCTTTTTGATGGGGTCCGGCATGAGCGAGTGAGGGTTTAGGGTTTAAGGGTTTGGGTGTGGCCGTGTGTCCTGCCAGGGTCAAGATGCTATACCCTGCCACTAACCCAGCAGTGCCTGCCTCCAACCACCTCAAGTGAGATGGTGGGAGGCGGTCACTGCTGGGTTACTGGCAGGATAAAGCATCTTGATGGTGTCGGGCATGAGCGAGTGAGGGTTAAGGTTTTAGGGTTTGGGGGTATGTCCTGAGATATTCAAGTGGTTGGAGACGGTCACTGCTGGGTAAGTGGCAGGGTATAGCATCTTGATGGTGTTGGGCATGAGCGAGTGTTTAGGATTTACTTGTAAGGGTTTAGGGTTTTGGGTGTAGCGCTATGCCCTGAGATACTCAAGTGGTGGGAGATGTGACTGCGGGATTAGTTGCAGGGTAAAGCACTACTGACCAAGTCGGGCATCAGTGAGCAAGGGTTTAGGGGTTGAGGAGGTGCGCGGAATTGTTTTGTACCGGTGCCAGTCATGCCCTGAGATTCTCGGGTGGTGGGCGGGAAGCGCTGTTGGGGTCAGGACTGAGTGGCTGGCTGGGTGAAGCTTTAGGGGTGCGGTGAGGGTTCAATGGCTTTTTGCAGGCGTGGTTGTTTGCCACAGCATCTTCAGTTATGGGAGATGCAGAGGATAGGGTTGGTGGCAGGGTAAGTATTCTGACGGGGATCAGATGGGTAAGGCCTTAGGTCCTGGGGCGGCTCTTAGGCATAATTGGGGGCCTCCACAAAGATGCCTGTGCCCGAGGAGTTCGGAAAGTCGGAAATGCCCTGGCAGGACATAGCATCATCAGCAATGAGTGACGGAGACATCAGGCAGGGTTTAGGCGCACAAGGGTGGGGTTCAAGGGTTCCTCATAAAGACCCACCGGTAGGTCATCATCATAGCCTGTAAGTTGTGGCTGCTGTAGTTGGGTCTTCGTTGTGTCGTGTCATACAGGGAAGCACAACTCCAACGGCCAAAGCTTTCAGGCGTCGGACATGGGTGTGGCTGTCTGCCTTGCAATGGCCTTGCTTGGGACTCTTACTAACACTTATGCCACATTTCCTGGTGAGCCCCAGGGAGCGGTCGAGGTGGGGGGGAGGTTTTAGCTATATCTGGCAGTGTGGCTTGACCAGTTCTGTTTTGGCCCTTGGGCTGGCAACAGTTGAGCAGCTTTAGAGCCTTTAGAGCTCAGGCATTAGACAAGGGCTCAGCGTATATCTGGATGGAAAAAATGCCACGGCCCAGCTTAGTTTGCTGGTCCAGCAAACTTGTCTGAGTTTGGCGTACTCATCCTGCATGGTCTAGAGTTCAAGCATGGGCTCAAGCATGGGTTATCCATACATGTGGCTCTCTAGTGTGCGAAATGTGAGGGGTGGTTGGAGGAGGTGGACTGGCTGAGTCATACTCCGTGCAAGGTGGTCCTCAATAAGTTGGCCTTCTTCCTTAATTGTATGCCACAAATGGCATGTTCCGTAGATGCAACCATGTAACAATGTGGCCCTCTGAGCTGACTTTGCTTCCCTGACAGCTCATTACCAGAATTGCCGGTACAGATCAGTTCCCTACCCTCTCACGGTGTAAGGATTTCTGATCTGTATGTTGAGGGAATTTGATTTTTTGCGGTGCGGTAGCTTACAGAGATGAGTGCATAAATGGTTAAGGGTGAAGTTTTGGAGTCCCGGCTGGTAAATCAAAATTGCTTAGTGACATTTGTGACAAAAGGGTGCTGATGAGGAACTGCCAGAGTGTGGGGGCTTGAGTGGGGTATAGGCATGATTGGGTCCTATGGGCTTGCGTTTTGTGGATGTATGTCCGTAGGCTATATGAGGGGTTTGCGAATTGTAGTCGGGGGACAGCAATGCTAAGGAAGGAGGGAAGACCAAGATTATCATTTAGGATTGATGAAAGAGGTAGTGGCTTGCACTAGGAGCATGCGGATTGCCTAGTCCTGCTTGATTTTAATCTACTCGTTAGAGACTAAGTGACTTTATAGGCAGGGGATCAACATCGGTCTGTTGCACACCTGATCTCACTCGACCATGCAATTGTAGCAACAACTGCGTGTGTAGTGCTTGTGGTTGACCAGCACTTGCGATGGGTGAGCAGTCACAAACCTTCATTACCAGCTTAGGAGTGCGTTGCTGAGAAAGGAGTGAGACTTATGTGTATGGGGACGTAGTGAGCATTTGCTGCTAGTATGTTTTTGATGCAGCTTGCTTGCCGCTGCAGTAGTTGATCATGATGGTGATGTCTGGCTTTGTGATAGCACATTTCAACCTAATCCAATTGGACCTTGGCATGGGTCATTGTACCAGCACCCATGGTCAGATTATATCCTTGGTTTTGCCTGCCCAGTACATGACTGATTCCTAGAGGGCTACAGTATTCTGACGGACATAAAGGAATGTATGTTTATTGTAGGTGATGTTGAGTGCAGGCTTGTCTGCGATGGCCACGTAATATATGTAGAAGTGCTATGGGGGTTTGGTGCTAGTACCTGCATTGCACCCTATTGTTACAGGTCTCACTGGTGCTTTGCTCAGGTACTTGGTGACCGTAGTGTAGTACTAGTTGCATCTCTGTCTCTGCAGGTCTGCTTTGACACTGTTGTGGGTGGAGAAGGGTGTTGGATGTGGTTGGCTCAATCCTGAAGCCCATCTTGCAGTGCGTCTTCCGTTGGTGCTGGGTACCTTCACTACATTCTTCTCTGCATGCCAGCCGCAGAAGATCCCGGCTCTGATGGGTGAAGCAAAGATTCATGTCTCTACGAGCTGCATGCCAGGTCTGGGTGGGACTGCCCAGTAGTACTAGTACTGGCATCCTTGTTGCTGCAAGTCCGCTTGCTGCTGTAGCCATCAGCTCGGGGTGACAGACAGAGGGCATATGCTTGGCAGGGCTGGATGTGTGTGTCGTTAAGATCTTCTGCTTCCTTTTTGGGGTACGGACTGATACATCACACACCTTCACACCTTGCAGCATACATTGGGGGATGGGGAGGGTTTAGGACATATCTGTCATTGGGCATGGAAAGGGTGTAGGACATGTCTCGGTCATGGTAGTGTTGCCACATGCTGGCCTTGATGTGGCTATATGCAGTGACATACGCCCTTTAAGTAAGATGCTGACAACGAGGGCGGTGACCGAGTTTTGCGGCTAGCCGGAAGTGACAGGGGTTGGATGAATGGCACAGTTTAGGGGCTGAGGTGGGGGTACTGAGGGGGCTCCTTTTGGGTTTTGCTTTCTGTCCTGCGGTGATTATTGTACTGACAGTGCACACTGCAGGGCTAGCTGCAAACTGGATACTACCAACCCGCTTGAGGAGATACCCAGTGGGACAGTGTACGGTAGTATGAGAAGTGGGTCGAAGGGTTTTGCAGGGGTGGCAGCACTTTCCTGTGAAATGCTTATTGCGGCCACGCGAGTAACAGGGTACAGTGCTGTGTGGAGCATTTAGGGTGTAGCTCTAGATCAGGAGGCGTGTTTATGGTTTAGGGAGGTAGTAATATGTTAGCGTGCATGGATGCCATGTACGATCTCAGACACGTTTCCCCTTGCCGTAGACCCGATACCTAAGAAATACTATTATTTGCCGTCTTGCCCCGACTCACTTCGTGAGAGGATCCATGACAATGTGAGTGGACATTTCTAAACTGTAAGGGCGAGCTTGAAGGTAATCAAAATGTATTGATCAGACTGCAGCTGTAGACAAAGTCTTGGAAGTCACGTGACCGGGTTTAGACTAGAAGGACATCTAGTATGTGTGATCAGTCATGTTTGTTTGTTAATGTTATTCATAGGGGAGGGTATATTGGCTTGTAATTTGAGGTAAGGACTCAGCAACTGCAAAACCCGGGTGGAAATTGGAAGGGAGTGTACCCTAGGGCGATTGGCTGCTGCTGGTATATCATAAAGCTGGTGACAGATGTTGCGAGCAAAGTATTCGGGAGCTCTCCTGGTATCTTGTCTCACATCTGACCGGAGCATTGTTGTATGAATTGTTGGGTGCTTGAAGCTGAACCAGGGGGTAAAAGATGCCTCTGCAGGGGTTGCAGTTTGGGATGGAAATACAGCTGGTGGGAGATGCTTGCTGCAGTGTTGGTGGCACAGTATAGTGGCCCATTGTGGGCTAGGCATGAGTGACTTCAAGCATACAGGATTCACCTCCTGTGTCTGGATGTAACTCGTCATTGGATCTAAATGTAGCTTGTCCTTTATACGACTTGGGGCTGGAGGGGGGCTGAGGCTACTCTGGTATGTTGAGTTGATGGGAGCTGCTGGCCACGGGGTTAGTTTGTTGGGGGTATCACGGCATCTCCCTAGTGACGGAGATAGACAGTAGGATGTGTTGAGCATTTCAGCATTAGTCGTGGTAAATATCAATTAGGCATAGGTTTTACATGACCACGGCCTCCCCGTGCCCTGGGGTGGTGAAAACAACGGCGCAGCTAGTGGCAGGGTAGAGTATGGATAAAGTGCATGAAATAGGACTTCAGGCGGGAAACCCGAACTGACTAAAAGCTGGGTTGTATCGGGTTTGGCTTTCTGCCCCGGTATGACAATAATGTGCTTACCAGGCACGCTGCAGGGCTACAAAGTTGCAAAGCAGTTCAGTACCATTGCGCTGGCTGCCAAGGATGACAGTACAGGGCAAATGAGGGCAATGTGGCATTAGAATCGAGTTTTAGGTCTTTTAGGGTGGCTGCATGCCGCCCTGTACTGTCCAGAGTATGATTTTCTTAGCATGTCACGGTAACAGTAACAGGGTGCTCACCCCAGGGTGGTGTCTGCAGAGCCTTGCAACATAGAAGTGGTATGTGTGTGTGAACCTTACATTTGCAAACCCATTGACAGCCACGCGTGCGGTGCCACAGTCCACCACAGGGGTGGCAAAGCCACTAACACAGATAGAAGCAGTATGGTGGAAGTACTATCTAATTGTCCTTGATCGCTGCAGGTCTTGCTGCTGATAGCTGGTTAAAAGATGGGACTACTTTGGCTTGTCAGGAATGACTGTAGGTACTGCAGCTACATACAACCAGCCCTCACAAGCCATTGTGCAAGGACATATGCGAGCTCTTTGCACGTCGGATTGATGCACCTACATATCCCCACCCCTTGCAATGCAGCAAACAGTGGGGCATGGAAACTAAGTGCTGCTGTAGTAGATAGCTGGTTAGCAGATGGGAATTTTGGCCTGTGAAGCTGGTTGAAGGTACTGCAGCTACAAACAACCAGCCCTCACAAGTTAATGTTCAAGGGCATCTGCGAGCTCGCTGCATGTGCTTTGATGCACTAAACATCCTCACCCCCTGCAGTGCAGCAAACAGTGGGCACGGAAACGGTTTAGGACATAGCTGTCATTGTAGTGTGGCTCCTACATGCTGGCTGCATGTGATGAGTGTTGTATGGGGGCGTGGATAAGGAATGTTGGGTGTTTGGAGAACTTTTTGGAGAATCTTTTGGAGAACCCCTGACACCCACAGACCTCATATTACTGTTACATTGCATCATATGCCAAAGCAAAGACATGTCTGTTATGGTGCGGGCTCACATGCTGGCTGTGATGACTGTGACAGTAGGCACTGAGGTGATTCCTCTTTTTGTTGGAGATGCTGACACTGACAGTAGTGGTGGTCTGTTGCACTTGAGCCCCCACTATGGTGCAAACATAGAAATAATGCGCATGTGTGCTTTCTGCTTCGCCATCAATTGACATCTCTGCAATGATTAACCAGCCACGACACACCACCTTCATGAATTCCAGTGTGTGCTGAGAAAGGGGTGATATTGGGGTGGATGAGACTGTTGCGAATATTTGCTGCTATATGGTCTCTGCCCTTTCTCACGTCAAACCTGCCCTTGGATAACCCTCTCCAGAAGGCCCAGAACATGTTCTTGAGACAAGTTAGTGGGACTTGGTTGAGGAAGTCGGTATCTCAGCGCCTGTTGCATGAGGAGCTGGGGTGCATGCCTGTATCATTTACGTGGGTTAAAATGGCTTGTGGCTTTTGGAATTGGCTAGTAGCTCAGACATCTGCGCCTATGCTACGTGCAGCGTTTGCAGAGAACCTCAAGTTGTCGATTGTTGCTGGCCATGGACAGCTGTAGTGTGCTGAGATGATGAAGTGTCTTTAAGATGTTGTTCCAGATTATGCTGAGAAGGTAACACTTCTTGTGCTAAACAGGTCAGTGACAGAAATTGAGCGTGTAGACACAGAAGTTGTCCTAGGCACTTGGGGTAGTAGGTGGACTGCTTGTTGGTGTGACCTCCCAGGGGATCCTAGGGGTGCATCCTCGGATCAGGTATCGTATGCGACCTATTATACGTGGATGGCTGAGTGTATTTCACAGTCTGCTAAGTATGTTGATCATGACCGTTGTATAAACACGGAGCATCTTGCTGATCTCATGAGGTTCAGGGTGGGATCTCACTGGCTGAGTGTTGTGACTGGACGTTGGACTGATGGTGGTATTGTGAGGGCACACAGGTACTGTAGGAAGTGCATGGCATATACCGTTGAGGATGAAAAGCATTTCATGCTGGAATGCCCTGCCTACCAGGAAATCGATCAGAGTTTGGTGAGTTGTTTGATTACTGTGAGGGTGATTTAAGAAAGCTTATGTGTCATCCAAAGCAGCATATTTTGGCGAAGCTGGTACATAAAATGCGTGTTTTCGAAGATGAAGATACTGAGTGGGTGTTTGATCTGCAGCTTGACAGATTTGAATCGAGTGAAGATGAAAGTTGTGGTGATGTTTTTAGTGATGAGTCTGAGAATGAATTAGTTGAAGTTGATCATATTAGTCAGTTTGGTTTTTTGGAAGCCCCTTTGAGCCTCGTGTTGGCTCCGGGTTTTTTCTTTTTCAAATGTAACATTCAAACCGTGGTAGTACCTTTTGAGTGTAGCTTGCCTGCAATGGCGGTTGTTGTCAATCATGGATGTTTTTCTTGATCTCACATCATGACTCTTAAAGATGATTGTACCTGCGCAATGTTCATCGCAGCAAACACCCACTGTAACATGGTTAATGCGGACCCTGCTGGCTATTGATTCCTAGAGGTCTACCTTTTCGACAAACATACGATATTGTATGTTTGCTCAAAGGAGGTGCTGAGCCCAGAGTGCTGTTTGCAGGGCCTTTGTATATATATTGAAAAGTACTATGGGGTGTGGTGGTCGTCGAAGTACTAGTGCTGCATCCTTGTTGCTTCAGATTTATGGCTGTAACCGATACTAGTGCTGGTATAGGCTGAGAACATGCCTGCCAGGGCTGATTGTGTGTGATCGAGCTCGTTTGCCCGCTCTTTGGGTGCAGATTGATACATTACACACCCTCATCCGTTGCAGCATATATACAGTGGGCCATGGAGACTGTTCCGGACAATCTGTCAAGGGAAGGGGTTGGGGTGTGTGTCATGGGAGGGCTTTAGGAAATATCTGTTATTGTGGGGGCCTCACTTGCTGACCGTGATGAGTGCCACAATTTGCAGTGAAGGGATCCCCTGCCTTGTTGGAGATGCTGACATCAACAGTAGTAGTGGTGGCAGGGTTTTGCTGCAAGGTGCCAGGGCAGTGGATTAATCAATGGCAGGGTTTAGGAGCTGAGGTGGGGTTTACCTGGTTCTTGCTGGGCATACCATAGGGAACACCTTGCTAGGCAAGGTGACCTGGTTGGACAGTGACTGAAGCCCACACACACCTTCATCTCTTGCAGCAGTGCGGCCTCAAGCATGCTCAGAGAATGTCTGTATGGTGCTTTTACTAGATGCTGATTGCATGCTGGCCGTGATGCATGTGACTATATGCATGCCTAACATGTCCAGATCATTGTCCAAGGTCCTAACTGCAAACAGGGTTAGCGGCAGAGTCTAGTGTGTGGATGGGGTCAGGTCTCAATGAGAGCCAAGGGCTTAGGGATGAGTTCATCAGCCTGTTTGCTGTGAGGCTGTGTGCCGTATGTAGCCGTCTAACAGTGGCAGGGTTTTTTTGGTTCTGTGTAGAGGTGGCATCATGACAGGGCTGAGTGCACGTATAGGATGCACATTGCTGAGTGCGATGTTAAAACACCGCAGTGAGCATGTGACATCCTCTGTGCTTCTTACCGCCCCTTCCTTTAATAGACGCAGGGCTACCACCGCCCGAAGTCCGCTCACTCATTCTTTACCTCACTGACATCCTAGATGGTGCTTTGATTGACAAAGTGGTACAATGCTGTGATTCGGTTATGTATGCATGGGTGAGCTGCCAAGGAATTAAGGCGTGGGTCTATATAGGGCGATGCTGCAGCGGCAAGGGTTACATGTGAATGGGTTGTATGATGCCTGGAAAGCAGGAAATGCTCCAAGCAGCCCAACACAACTTGAGAGACAAACAACCGAACAAACAAATTTTCAAGGTGTGGCTGCACCAAGGCAGGTCGAAACAACCAAGCACATTGTGGTCAAATGCCATCAGAGATCAAAGAAGCAAGCAGCGTGTAGGTTTGGATAGGGTTCTTTGGGACTGAGAAGGGGGGGGGGGGCTGAAATGCGGACTTGGTGAAGATGTTGGTGGCAATAGATGGTGGCAGGGTATAGGACATCTATCAGTGGTAGTAAAAAGGTTAAAAGTCAATCATAAACTGAGGGTTTCGCAAATGAAGAGGTTGGGTTTTGCATGTTCACTTTGGTTTTACAGGGGTGCAGGATGCTTACTGGAAATGCGATCAAAAGATGCACACCCGGAAAGTTACTTGTTCACACAGCTACACCTTCATATCTTACTTCCAGCATGCACACTAACTAAGATTGGCGGCGCTTGCGAGCACGGAGGCACCACCTGCAATTGCCAAACTGTGTGCCAGATGGTGCTCCACTGTTGCAACATTTTGCAGGCTCTACCATTGACACACATTCATCTCTTGCAGCATGTACTGGGGCTTGGGCAGGGACGGGAGGGGGATTGGGTGTTGGCACCCTGCTGGCATTCACATATTTTTACAGTTGGTGAGACTTGTGTTGGCCAAGTCTGCTGCAGCAGTAAGTGGTCGAGGTTGCTGCTCATCTTGGAATACAATACCAGGTTCCAAGGCCATTACTTCATTGGAAGTAGCACCCAGTGTATTATGGTTGCATAGCTAGTGCTATTAGAAATCCTGGAGAGGTGAATATTGCATGAGGTGCGCAGCCCAAGCCAGTCATGGAGGTGGTATGGGACATTGTTCAATAGAAGCACTAACAATGCGGTAATCCTTGTCCCATCTCTGTTTTAAGCAGCGCGGTATATAGTCAGTAGGTGGTGATGTGCTTGTGGATGTTGGCTTGTAAGGGGTGGAGGTGCGTGTAGAATGGATCAGTGGTGACCTGGTTGGACACTGGCTGAATCCCACACACATCTCGATCTCTAGCAGCAGTGTGGTATTGCACGGGCTCAGAACATGTTTGTTGTAGCGTCTTCGCCACATGCTTATTGCACGCTGGCCATGCACCATATATTGAGCTAATGAATTGAAGCTGCTACCCACCAGGAGCTACACAGCCGATGTGTGATCCAATACCAAGGTGGAGGCTGGGCTATGTTGCGGCGTTATGCAACTGCAAGCCAGTTGAATTACATGTGCCTGGCTTGTTTGGTGCAGGCAAGCAGAAGAGCAGTAGTGCGGTCACAAAGGCTTATATGAAGGCGCTTAAAGGGAACCCCTTGCAGACTTGCAGACCGTTGATTTCTGGTCACAGTGTTTCACGATATATCACCCTGACCTGTTAGTCATGGAGTAGCCCTCTAGAAGGCATTAAACTCTAGCACATATGACATCTCGTTAGCGCATGTCTGCACCTGCGCCGAAACAAGAGTCTGCGATCGGAAGTGGACGCCTCGATAGGTGCAGTTGACTTCATGTGCGTACGATGATGCACAATATCAGCCTCTGCCTTCTTCAAACATTTTGGGGTCGGCGAGCAGACATCGCAGCCCTTCATCGCCTACCCTAAGCGGCCTCTGCAAGCTTCTGTACCGTCCTGAAGCTGGTTCCAGGTTCTGGTTCCAGGGCAAAATGTGCTCAGTTCCGCGGTTCCAGCGATGCCAAACATGTCAGTTCCTGGTTCCAGCCCTGGGCCACCCTCTGGCCAACATGTCACATGCTGGTTCCAGCAAGTTTATTACAAAGTGTAGAGTGCTCAACTGAGTGCAAGAATAGCATTTTTCATTGTACAATTGGTTGTAATAAGTACAAATCATCGCTGGCTTCTGGGGCTTCGCCCCAGACCCCACCAGGGGGGCTGTTCCTCCCCCCTGGACCCCCGCCTCCTGCTTGGGTCCATGCTGCGCATCGACATGGCATGGTCTCCCCCAAAAAATTTTGGTTCCAGAGGCCTTGTTCAAGTCTAGTTCTGGTTCCAGAGGAGGTTGTGGAACCGGCTTCAGGACGTTACTTTTGCGGAACCGCTGCGGACCGCAGGCATGGGGACACATATAACTCTCCGTGCTTCAATGCCTGGGGAGCATGCTAATGACATGGGCCTTGGTGGGCGTTAAAGTTTGGGGCATCTGGGGTCAGAGCGTCGGTGGCCCGAGCCAGTCCAGTGGCAAGAGGCCAAGCAGAAGAAGTGTGACACACAGTACTCTCCGTGCTTCAAGGCCTGGGGAGCGAGCTAATGACATCGGCCCTTGGCGGGCGTTAAAGTTTGGGGCATCTGGGGTCAGAGCGTCGGTTGCCCGAGCCAGCCCAGTGGCAAGAGGCCAAGCAGAAGAAGTGTAGAGCATTGGCAGGTGCTGGGGTACCAGCACAAAAAATGCCAGCAGTAAATGGCACCAGGAGCTCTGGTGGGAACGACAAAGCAGCAGAGTCAGCAGAGCACAAGCAACATAATGGTAACAGCGAAGATGACAGTTAGAGCAGTGGAATAGAATAGGACGTGACAGCATATTGCAGCATTTGGGCTGAGGTGGAAGCCCATACCAGCAGACCAGCAGTTCGGCAGAATGTGCTGCTGTACCAATGACATTCGCCCTGGCCTAGGGTGGGCAAATCCGATCAGGAAAGGGTTTAAAAGGTCCTGCACATAATACACATTAGTGCACATGGTTTCAAGCAGAGGGAGGACATGGAAGTGTGCATGCAGTGCATCCCACGTATAGAGATCTGTGTGTAGACGGTTCCTGGTGGAATTTAGTGGGGTTTTAGATCAGGACACGTGTTTTCCCTGTGCTAGCATTGAGATGTGCTGATGGTCTGTGGGGGTTGTCCCCGCATCAGCTGAACATGATATTGCATCGCTGGTCATACATCGCACATATTTTCTGCTGGTGGTCTGTGGGGGATGTCCCCGCATCAGAGGACACTTTTTAGGGCATATCTTGGGAGCAGCACCCATACATCGCGCACTTACGGGGCGTAGGGCAACCTTTTGGAAGGTACGGAAAAGTGTGCCCTGCTAGCAGGCTAGCATGGGTGACACTGGAGGATATGGTGTAGCGTTGAAGAGTCAGGTGGTTGGGTTGAAGGTGGATTGTTGGGCATGAGTTGGACCGTTTGGGGCATAGACTGGCAATGGTACAAAGAATCCTTCCGTCACTTGACGGCATATTCTGGCTTCTGCCAGAAGGTTGCCTAAATTCCGCCTGAATTCTGCCATGCTGTCATGCTGGCAGAATGGCCTCCTTCCGCATACACAGAAGGCAGTTTTGTGACTGGAATATTCTGTGATCTTCCGTATCCTGGCAGAATGGCACCCTTCCGCTATGATTTTGCAGACAGAATATACTGCTCTCATTCCGTCTATTCTGCCATGCTGGCAGAATGGTCCCTTCTAACAGCAGCGGATGGTATGCCCATGGCTCCTTCTAGAAAAGAGAGGCCCTTCCGTCATTCTGCCAGAATATCGATAGGGATTCCTTTCTCATTCTGCTCCCTTCCGTATTCTGCCAGAATGAACGGGCGGGCGAGAATTAATCATCTGTCTTCCGTCTCCTCCCGGGGCCGCTTATGACCATTTGCATAGAACCGAGGAATTCCGTCATTCCGTCATTCCGTCATTCCGTCACTCCGTCTGAACTTTCTTGGACTAAGCCGCCCATTCAGCTACATATGATTCCTCTTACTAGCCTCCGCAGCAAGCATATGTTGCTCTGTTACATATCCTCCTACTTTTACTTCTCCTTCCAAACCTTAAAGGCATGTGACCACCTGCTTCACTCCTTCTGCCCGAGTTGCAACGGCCCATGCTCATTTCCTTTCTTAGTTTTGTTTTGATGATTTAATGTCTGTGACAACAACTCCTTTGAGCAGTGGTAGTCTCCCGGTTATTCAAGTACTTGCGGTTAGCTGCTGCGAACTTTTGCGTTTACCTACGGGCTTGCAATACTCCAGCTGCTGCCGCTGTTCCAGGCTACTGATTGCCTCTTCATTGCGGTGGTGTGTTGCGTCTCCCTTTCTCGAATAGGCGACCCCCATGTGTCCAACCTTGCCCGCATGGAGCTCCCAGAGCAGTACCAGAGAATGGGACCTCGACTTTGCATGATGGGAGCAGGAGCAGCACGAGCTTGACATGAAGGCAGTCATGGCCTCGCTTACAGAAGTTCAGGGTGTATATGAGATAGTTCAATGCACAGCTTTTGGGCCGTGCAGCACCCGCCACCTTACTCCAACCAGGGCATGGGCTACTGTATGGGTGCAGCCGTACCTTGCTTGCCTAAGCTACCTGGTCAGCTCAGCTGCAGCTTCACGTGGGCTCCTACTACCAGCAGCAGGAGTACTAGTGATCTTGAGGACTCCCCACAGGGGCAGCAGAAGATTTCAGCAGCAGCAGCAACCCCTTCATGGTATGCTCTACTTGGTTATCACTTTGAACGTGCTTTGTGCCACAGCTTGGCTTGGCTGCATCTCCCCCAATTCAGCAACGTGGCAGCATGCGCTTGGCAGGACCGGAAAGACATGGTCCCAGCTTACTTCACGGATAAGGTGCATGAGGTTGCTGTGCAATGCTGTGCACCAAAGGGTAGCGCCAGAGAACCTGGCAGCAACGAAAACATTGCTAGCAGCGCTGCCCAGACTGCATACTGATCTTGTCTGCTGCCATTCGTGACTAATTGGAGGTTAGGTCAAGGCTGTTTGTTTTGTGTTTGTGGTGTTTACTTCTCTGCATTTCAGTTATTTGTTTGTTTGTGTAATTGGCATAAGCACAATTGCTTGCTTGTTTGTTTGTCTTATTGACTTTGTGTATCGTGAGTGGAGATCCTCATTACTGGAGCATCTGTAGAATAAAGGTGTGTCTTAAGCGGTCTTCTTGACCAGTGACCTTTTCAACTTATGCTGTACTGCTGCTGTACTGCTGTGTTGTCCAGGTTGGCCCAGATTGCCTCAGATTGCCCAGCGCATCCTCACCATGGCTATCAATTACTCCAATGTGATTGAGTCCTATAACAAGAGCATTGTGGGGACACCTGCC
Source organism: Pseudopediastrum boryanum (assembly GCA_963556185.1). Classification (NCBI taxonomy): domain Eukaryota; kingdom Viridiplantae; phylum Chlorophyta; class Chlorophyceae; order Sphaeropleales; family Hydrodictyaceae; genus Pseudopediastrum; species Pseudopediastrum boryanum. The sequence goes on from OY744494.1 coordinate 8,720,684, forward strand.
GGTATGACGACCTTTGAGCCCGCAGCTTACCAGTACAGTCTCAGCACTAGCAACTACAACACCCTGGGCCTGCTAAAACCCGTCTCTTGAAAGCTGCTCAAGCACATCCAGTGAGGGCCTGGTCGGTGGACAAGTGCACAGGTGGGTACCTCTTGCTTGGGGGTTACCGGGCGCTACAGTACTTTTGGTTGTGCCTGTGTTTGTGCCTGTTTTTACGGCGCCTGTGTTCACAGTGACTGGGTTTGATACATGATTGAATGTACTGCACCCCTGCACAGCATGGTATAGCTTTGCTGACAGCCCTGCAATGTGCCTTTTTTTTGGGGGGGGGGGGGCTTCTGCCGCTTGCAGTGGGGAAGGGAAAACATCGGGGGGGGGGGGGGGGTCTCTTCCGCTTGCAATGGGGAAGGGAAAACATGGGGGGGGGGGCTCTTCCGCTTGCTGTATGTGGTTCTGTACGTGTTCCTGCATTTGTATGTGCCTATGTTCTCTCAACACTGTACTGGGCCTATGCCACTTCTTGCTATGGCATATTATGAATTGTTATACTGCACCATTCCACAGCATGTTATACCTTTCGCTGACAGGCCTGTCTTGTGCCTTTGTGGCTGTTTGCTCTACCTCAGGGGCTCAGAAGAACGCATACCTCATCAAGGCTGCCATGCATGCCCTGGCTGGAGACTTGGTCAATGCCATCGACATGCTGCAACAGGCAGGGTTGAAACCACAGGATGCTATTGACAAGCAGCTGGACATCTTTAAGAGGATCGGCTCTCTTGCAGAGGTCCAGTCAGAGGGCAAGGGATCTAAGATGGTTTTGCGGCTGAAAAAGAAGATTCCACAGACAGCAGAAGCAGCAGCACTGGCAGTTGCCTTGGGACAACTAAACCTGAAGATTGGGGACTTCCTGAGCCCTGACCTTCTGAGTGGAGCTGCTGGTGGTGCAGTTGCTGGTGGTGAAGGAGCTGCAGGTGGTGGGGTAGACGGTGGTGGTGCAGCAGCAGATGCAGGCACTGATGGTGGTGCAACAGCAGCCTTGGCAGGTGGTGGTGGATATGGTAATCTTGCTGCTGCCCCTGGATCAGCAGCAGTTGCAGGTGGTGACGGGCTTGGGGTCTTTGTTGATGCCACACTTTAAGAGGTAGTTTAGGACAGGTAGTTCAGGACAAGGTGGAGTCTTATAGATCGGGAAGCAGTGTTAGGAATTTTGATGCTTGTGGGTTTACATCCAGTTCGCTCTGCAACAGGTTCTTGCTCATCATTGAGTCTACTTCAGCAGAATTCTGCTCATTGAGATAAGCCAGACAAGTGGCAGGTTGTGTAGCATTACTGGGAAGTGGTGGGAACTGGTTGTTTTCAATGGCGCAACGACTGGAATTATTGGTCAAATGGGTGGGACAGTATGGGCAGCATGCAGTATGATTAGGACAAAAAGTAATGTTACAACTAGGAATCGAACCCGGGTCAGTCCTCTGACAGCAAGGTATGGTTACCGCCTGCGCCATGGCCGCTCACGGAATGACGGCATGACGGAAGTTGAGTACCTTAGAGCAAACCGGCCAGGAGGGTCACGGCATGGCAGCATGACGGCATGACCGGACTGAAGTTGAGTACCTTAGAGCAAACCGGCCAGGAGGGTCACGGCATGACAGCATGACGGCATGACGGAAGTTGAGTACCTTAGAGCAAACCGGCCAGGAGGGTCACGGCATGGCAGCATGACGGCATGACAGAAGTTGAGTACCTTAGAGCAAACCGGCCAGGAGGGTCACGGCATGGCAGCATGACGGCATGACAGAAGTTGAGTACCTTAGAGCAAACCGGCCAGGAGGGTCACGGCATGACAGCATGACGGCATGACAGAAGTTGAGTACCTTAGAGCAAACCGGCCAGGAGGGTCACGGCATGACAGCATGACGGCATGACGGAAGTTGAGTACCTTCGAGCAAACCGGCCAGGAGGGTCACGGCATGGCAGCATGACGGAGGTTGAGTACCTTAGAGCAAAGCTGGTGAACGCCTTCTGGCGGAAGCAGAATATTCTGTATGTTACGGAATGAATTCCAATACCATTGCCACTCTCTCGTTTGGGGTCATGCTCTGGAGGGGGGAAACCTCACCCAGTAGGCCTACTTCCTTGATTGTACGCCACTCAATGTAGAGTGAGCGTAGATGTTAACATGTTAACATCATGGAGTAGAGCCTCAACCTGCATCCACCCCTTGTAAAGTGCGGGCTCGCATATGTACACAGGGGTTGGAAGATGGCATGGATGGGGATGATGGGGATGTTGTTAGCCTGTGGACACATGCTGCTGCTCGCTTGTGGGATTGCTGTGGCCTTGTACTATCCTGTGTTGTTTGGGTCGCGGGAGATATTTATAGCGGGAGTAGTAGCTGGGTTTAGTGTTCTAGTGATGAGATCAGGCGTGAGTGACTCAGCAAAGCAAATACGGTGTATGATGTAGCATGTCAGATGATGTTTTGGGGGATTCGGGAATTTTTGAGAGCGTATTAAAATGCTATTGTTCAACTTCATCAGTATGCTACACCCCCCCCCACCGACTGTTCTTGTGGTCAACATCTCCACCGCTTCAACGAACCAGTGTGCCCTTGTGATGACTGGTCAGTCGAGTATAGAATAAGGGTCAGGCGGGTTGAGATGAGGTGAAGGTGAAGGTGAGGTTTAGGCTTGATGGGGCCTAAATGTGGCCCGTTGTACAAGCCTGTAGTGACCGACGACAATCCCTCCCTAATTCAATGGAACGCGGCAAGTAATCAATCCATGGGATGCAAATGTAGAGCAGAAGCGCAGAAGGGGCTAAATGATTGCCAGTGGGAACGTCAATGTGGGGCCCGTTGTCATTCATGCAGCTGTAGCATCAGTTCACATCCACACACATTCATCCCTTCATGTCAGGGGTCGGTATTGGCCTGAGCTAGTGCATATATAGTGCTCTTGCACCAGTTTCGTCTTCGGGTCTGCTGCATATTGAAGATCTCTCAATGATTTCAGGGCATTATGATTATCAACAACCTGCAGCGCACATTTTAGAGCATATGGTAATGCTGAAGCAGATCACTGATATTTGTGATCAATCACGTGATCTGCTTTAGCACTACTATTTCCCTCGATGAGTGCTAGTTGTCAGCCGCTTAACCCAGGATACCTGGTTACATGGTTACATCTACGCACACACCATTTGTGGGGTACAATTAAGGAAGTAGGCCTACTTAATGAGGCCAGGATACCTAGTTCTATCTGCACTGTGATATATGTAATGGTGGGGTCTCATTTCATCTTTTGTAGCTTGCATTGCGCGGTGCTGCCCTAGCAGGTAGTGATTTAGGTACTTACCTGCAGGTTGTGCCATGTCCACATAGGCTGTGGTGAATACAAGCGTGCTGTGATCTGTCTCGTGCAAACTGTTAAGAGCGCACTGAGCACGCGTTGCTGCATCCCTCCATCTTGGCATCACAGCAGGCTCTGGTATATTTTGTGCAGGAGCGGCAACCGCTGGCATTCATGGTGAATGGCAAAGAGGACAGAGGCCACGTTTTACCATGGCGCTTAATGGAAGGCTTGGCATCGGACACGGCACTGCACCCGGGTTCAATAATCTCTTGGAACAGCTGCTGTTCGCGTGGATCTCTCTCTCTCTCTCTCTCTTTTCAGAAATAGCACCCACTATAATGGTTGCATAGCTAGTGTTATAAGAAATCCTGGAGAGGTGAATACTGCATGAGGTGCGCAGCCCAAGCCACTCGTGAAGGTGGTGTGGGACATTGTTCTATAGAAGCACCAATAATGCGGTAGTTCCTTGTCCCATCTCTGTGTTAAGCAGTGAGGTATATAGTCAGTAGATGGTTATGTGCTTGTGGATGTTGGCTTGTACGGGGTGGTGGTGCGTGTGTGCTGGATGCATCATGGGTGACCTGGTTGGACACTGGCTGAATCCCACACACACATCGATCTCTGGCAGCAGTCTGGCATTGCACTGGCCAGTGGCTCGTAACATGTTTGTTGTGGGGCCTAGTTTGCTAAATGCTTATTGCATGCTGGCTATGATGAGTGGGTGTGGCCCTACATGCCTGAGATGTCCAGGTCATCTCGTCCTCCAGAAAAGATCAGTAAGTTGCGCCTGAGTTAGGGATGGCAACCAGGGGATTGGGGCTGTGCCTTTTGTGACAGCATGTGGTCAACCTCTGATGCCACAGGTACCTGAGCTGCTGGGCCTGCTTCTTCCCATGCTGCTGGGCCTGCTTCTTCTAGTGTCAGTGACCATCACTCTACCAGCTTCTCTCAGCCAGAGTTGATAGAGTGAGATCACCGATATACCCAAAGCTGGCAGAGTCAAACCAGCAGCAAACCCAGAAAAAAACAATGGCCTGGATTATTTGCTCCTCTAAAACATCGTGCTGGGGGTCCTCAATGCTGCTAGCCTGTCCTTGATATATACTAGCAAGCTATCCCAGATGTAAACCTGTTCATCACTGGTCACCCCTACTAACTTCCAAATGTACGCTTGACTGGCAGATAAATGCTATTCTGACCCGATTCCCACTACCAACATATATAGGGGTTGAGCCACATTTTCCAAAATGCAGCGGCATAGCCATGTAACAGTGGAAGGGGTTTTTGGTCCTGTGTAGGGGTGGCATTATGCCAGGCCCTGAGTGTCTAGGATGTCAGACGCAGACTGCAGTGTAACAACACTGCAGTCAGCATCTGACATCCTCTGTGCTACATTGTTACATTGTTACATCTACGCTCGCTCCACCATGAGCGGCGTACAGTTAAGGAAGTAGGCTTACTACAGTGAGGGCACCCGCCTCCTGAACACGACCACTATGTCCTGGCTCTTCAAATCACAACCTCCAGCCCATCCACCTCACTTTTCAGTTCCTACACCATATCCTCCCAGAAGGGGTGGCCTCGCCTGCCCTACCCTTCTCCACGCTTCTGTGCCCTCCTAGCTCCCCCGCCCTGATCCCTCTCGTCCCCCCCAACCCCCCACCCAAGGCTCACCCCCCCACCCAGATTGAAATGCCCCTCCACCGGGGCCCTGTTTTGACTAGACGGATTGACCTGCTTCTTCCTGATACGCTCCTGTCGTGCTTTCCAGATCTCATGGAGACTTTGAATGGCATGCCTTTGCAATTTGTGTATGCAGCTTCGTAACAGGTTCCCTTTCACTCCAAGGGACTCCAACTGCCTCACCGTAGCTTCTGCATATATTGCTCCTGCAACTCCCAAAATGATGGGCTTCCTTTCTATAATGGCTGAGGGGTGCCTTTGTCGCAGTATCTGATATAAATTCTCATGCTGTTGATATGGATCTTGGTGTGTCCTGCTGGGGTCAGTGTCCCTTGTGTACTTGACCTCAATAAGCGTAATTTGAGCCTGAGATGTCATCCATTGACCCTCTGGGGTCCGTCTAACCGACTTGCGTCGATATAGGACAATGTCGGGCCGAGAGCCGGCTGCTTTCAGCTGTGCTCTGGATAGCAGATCGGCCGGGATGTTACCGACTGTCTTGTGCAGGTGCGCTGCTCCTGAACGTGCCCATTTGGCACCGTTGCCACCGTCGTTATAAACAACGCTATCAGCCCCGCGGTCGCCACTCGTGATAGCCTTGGTGATGATGCGCACTGCTGTGTTGTGCTTGTCTTGCACCATGGGCATGATTCCGGGGCACCACGCGACTGCATGGTGTCCACTATCTGGATGCTTGTTGCAGCAGGGGCATGTGTCACTCTTCCTTTTCTTGTACCTCTTGAGGTTTTTTGCGGTGGCAAGTTGGCCTGTCAGATATTTTATCCTTGTGTTTTTCATTCCTTCTGTCACCCCTGCAATGGTCGTCCAACTGTCAATGTATGGCCTGGCCATGTCTGGCAGCGTTCTTTTCATGGCTTGATAGTAAATTGTATCTGTCTTGGCTGTCCCAAGTCTCAGCTCCTTTACTTGCACTCTGTTGGTGAGTGCATCTTCTAGGTTTTCCACTTGCTGCCATCTCTCTCTCAGGCCAGTGGCGCTGTTTTCATCCTCCTCCCAAACCTTCTGCATAGGCCATGCTTGGTACGGCCTGTGGTTACTTTCAACGTGAGACATATCCATGTCTGCCCGCCCCGTAGTTGCCACAGCTGTAGCAATGTCGTCTGCAAATTCATTGCCGGGGATGCCTGCATGTCCCCGGACCTTGATCAGCTGCACCTCTCCCTCCAATGTCATGATTGCTGTTTTTGTTAATTCAAGCAAATGTTTGTGTCGATGATACCGGACCTGAGCTGGGTAGTACATAACAGCTCGAATTGCATGCACTGAATTGACACTGTCTGTCATAATGCTTGAGTATCCTTGCTGCAGGGCACCTAGGATACCCACCAATTCTGCCCGGTATGGGGTATTGTGCCTTGTGGGTGCTGTTGATTGGATCCCTATGCACTGCCCTTCCTCAGTGTCTGTCTTTGCTGGGACATAAATGCCAGACCCAAGTTGGACCGTCTGTCTGCCGTTTGGCCCTATGTCTGTCTTACGTTGGCTGCCATCGGTGTACACCATGCTTCGCCAATCGTACTTTAGTGGGAGGAGCTGGTTGAGCTGGAGCTGTTCCGAGGCTGTCTGCAAGAGTTGAGCCAAGCTGTTATTCAAGGTTAGGGCTGCTGTGCCTGCATCACTTGGGGAAGCCAGCACCTTGGCTGGTGGTCTGTAGATAGTGGTGTCCATCTCTTCTTCGTTTTCAGATTTGTCTCCAGTGCTTGACTCCTCACTGGGACCATCAGGCCAGTGATGACCTAGTCTTGCCCAGGTGAGCAATTCACTTGGGTGAGCATGCTCATTAACTGCTTGAATCAATTTTTGCTTGAGCTCTTTAGCCATGCCTGCTGCATCCCCATTGGTCAAAGTCTCAAACCCCCTGTTGTTGGCTACAAGGAGGATATTTATGTCCCATTTGGGGTGGCCTGTGTCCTCGGGTGGTAATCCCACCTCTCTGTGCTACTTACCGCTTCTTGGTTAAAACTACGCAGGGCTAACCCCCGGAGTCCACTCACTTACTCTCTCACACTGCCATTTTAGATGGTACTTTGGCTCACAAAATGGTGCAATACAGTGATTGAATGTATATGCATGAGTGAGCTGCCGAGCATTGGAGATGTGGCTCTCTTTAAAGCCTTGCTGCTGGGGCAAGGCGTTACAAATGTCACTAGTTTGTATGATGCCTGGCAAGCAGCAGATGCTCCAAGTAGCTCAACACGACTAAAGCAGAGATCAAGAAATCAATATGGGTTCGGGCATGGTTAGGGTTCTTGGGGATTGAGGAGGGCGAGGGGGGGGGGCTCCCTGACCTGGTGGAGATGTTGGCCGCAGTTCTTAGTTGGTGGGAGGGTATAGCACATATACTGATAATCGAAAGGTGACAAGTCAGTTACAGACTAAGGGTCTAGCATATTAAAGGGTTTGGGTTTTGCATGGGCGGTGATCCTGTGCTGTCTGGTGACTGGCAGTATTGTTTTTCTGCTGGTCTGCTATGGCAGTTCAAGAGACCCAATGCTTAGACTGTATCCAGGATCCCATGCTTGCTGATGGGGATGCAAATGTGTAGGACTGTATGGCTGTATGTTGTATTTAGTCAATACATCAACCCACACACCTTAATCCCTTTGGCCTATCGCCTGGCGTCCACTCACTCACAACTCCCTTTGTTATAAAGGGAGTTCATGCAAACATAGGTTGCAAATCTTAGATTGCATGAACTCCTTCCCAGCTTGCACGTGTTAGCTGGGAAGGAGTTCATGCAAACTAAGATTTGCAATCTATTGCAGTATATTTTACTGTTTCTTTTTGCCAGTTTTTGGGGCCTGCTTGTCAGGCAAACATGGTGAACAGGGTGCAGTGTCATCAAGTATAGCGCATGGTAGTGTTGAAGCACATCTTCTTTGGTTGTGACGTCTGCATTTTCGGTAAATGAGTGAGGGTTCCCATCACTCGTAATGGTGTCTGCAGCGTCATGTATGATGAGTATTGAGGGTAGCCCTGTGCCCTTTAGGGGGGGGGGGCACATGGCATCTGGTGATCCCTGCCTTGCCGATCCTGCGACAGCTCAGCTCGGGTTGATTGAGGCGCAAGGCCAGTCAGTCTTAAGGAATTGAATAGCCAAAGGGCCTCCAGAAAGGGGACTCAATGGTCGCCTAGCCCTGAACACGCACCTAGCCTCCTCTATGGAGCCAGTTGTAAGTTTTTAACCTGGGTGTTGATCATTGTGGGGTGTGAAGTAACCAGTCAGTCAAGTAGGCAACTGGTGATGTGCCTGTAAATGCTGGCTTGTTAGGGGTCATTCTGTGTGTGGTAGCTGCGTGCCTCTATGGTGACCTGTTGGACACTCACAGTAGCCACCACACACCTTGATAACTTGCAGCAGTGGGGCATGGAGAGGCTCCGCGCGTGTACGTCATGGTGCCTTTTCCCACATGTATTCTGAGGGAGAGGGAGAGGGGGTGGGGGAGGGAGAGGGCGGCGGGGAGGGAGAGGCGGGTGTGGCCAATAAGCGCCATTTTGGCCTGAGATGTCATCAAATGAGCCTCCTCATCGACCTGCGATTAAAAAGGACAACATCTGGCAGGGAGCCTGCTGTCTTCAGCGTGCTTGGGACAGCAGGTCAGCCAAAGATGTTAGCAAATGTCTTGTGCAAGTGCGCTGCGCATGAGCGTGCCCCGTTTGCAGCGTTACCATTATCAGTGTAAATAATGCTGTCGGCCCCACAATCGCCACTCGCTAGCCCTTTGGTTATGAGGCACACTGCTATGTCATGTTTGGCTTGCACCATGGGCATGATGCCGGGACACCATCCTACTGTATGAATGCACTGTCTGGATGCATGAGCATGTTGCAGCAAGGGCATATGTCACTCTTCTTCGGCTTGTACCTCTTGGAATGTTTTGCTGTGAACATTTTATCCATGTGATCTTCATTCCTTCCGTCACCCCTGCCATGGCCGCCCAACTGTCAATGTATGGCTTGCCCATGTCTGGCAGCGTTGTCTGGTGGCTTGATAACATGTTGTATTGGTTTTGGTTGTCCCATGTAATTCTCAGCGCTTTGACTTGCACTCTGCTTGTGAGTGCATCTTCAAAAATGTCCACTTGCTGCCATCTGTCTCTCATCCCAGTGGCACTGTTTTCATCCTCCTTCCATACTCTCTGCATAGGCCACGTTTGGTACGGGCCTGTGGATCCTTCTGACATGAGACATATCTATGTCTGCTCGCCCGGTACGGTCGTCTGCAAACTCATTACCAGGGATGCCTGCATGCCCTTGGAGCTTGATGAGCTGCACCCTGAAACAACAAACGCTTGGTAGATCTGCTGCCCTTCAAACCCCCGCCTCTTCCCCACCCCTGAAACCCTAAACCCTAACACCTCAAACCCCAATATATTAGCATTCAGTTTTTGAAGTTGCCACATGCTGGCAGCATCAGGTGCGGCATTGTGTCTTCCTGCAGTGCATAATTTGGACACCGCTGACTGCAGAGAATGTGGCAGGGTCTAGTGGTATGGAAAGCAAGTTTAGCACCTAGCCACTAAATTGGGTTTGCCGGTTCTGTAGGGCTTTGAAATGGTTGCCCTGGGGCCCAAGTTCATTAGGTGGTGAGAGCTAATAACCGCTGCAGAGTGGGTAGGTGGCATGGTTTTATAAAAAAAACATGGGTTTGATTTCCACTGAAGGTGAAATGAGGATGATGGATTCATGGAGCCACACAACGGTTATGGATGGCGTGATCGATGCCTTTCTGCTTTACTGCTGAATACATAGGAATTGCAATTGACATAAGGTAGCAAAGCCTGTATTATGCAGGACCAGGCAGGACAGACTCAATGTAAAGCTTACATAAAGAGAATTACTCTTGCAGGTAATGGATGTGAGTGTGGCTTCAAGATTGCTAATGCAGGAGCAGCAGCAAAACGGATCCACACACCTTCATCTCTTGCAGAGTTTCATGAGGAGAGGAGATATATGCTGTGGACATGAATAACGTACACTTAGCTAGTGCAACACCACTGGTACATTCAAGGGTATGTTTTCATCAGAAGCCAGTGATTATGGCCGATTGTGCACATCCTCTGGTGTTGCGAAGCTGTCACTATGAGATGTGTATATCTTAATTATGTGAGCTTGAAAACCAAGTGCTAGCTGCTTATGCTGTAAAGAACAAAGTGTGACGTTCTGGTTTGGGGCCGAAATGGAAAGGCCCGCGCCTGATGGAGAATGCCCGTTTAGCGGGCAAAAGGGCCTTAGGTCTTCATGAGGGTTGGCACTGTTCCCTGCAATTTATGATATGTCAGGTGCGCATTGCGGGACCTGACATATCATAAACCACCCTGTTAAAGAGTAACAGGGTGGTTTGTTGCATCCGTGGCTCTGCCCACCATGAGCGGTGTGGGCTGACTTCCTTGAGTACACCGGCCTTCTTAGCACGACCATCCGAAGAAAAAGAGAGCTATGCAGAGACGGGAGAGAAGCATTTATTGCCTATGTTAAGTAGGCCCTTACCTAGCAGGCCCTGAGCACTGAGCAATGTATATGCCCTATCTTGTCATATCACCACCCCCTGCCTTTTTCATCACTTCATCAGTTCATGCATCATATCCTCCAAGACGTGGGTGGCTTCAGTCACATGTCCGCCTTCCCTTCTGTACCCTTCTGTGGCGCTCCTAGCTCGCCAGCGCTATTCCTTTTCGTAACCCCCATTTCCCCGCCACGTGCTCACCCGCCTCCCCGCTCCAAAGATTGTCAGCACCAATAGCAGTGTGCGCTGTGTGAATGGCTTTAGGCTAGCTTGCAGGTGCCAAGGTATTGGCATCACAAATACAGTAGTGATCATTATTTAATAGAGAGGGAGAGAGAGAGAACTACACTAAGAATCAGAGGAGACAATGTGTAGCTTGAGTGAGTGCAGAATCGCAGGAGAGCTTGATTTAGGCCACATGGGACGGAATATTGGAGTGTTGGCTGGAGTGTTGGGTACTTGGCTGGAGTGTTGGCTGGAGTGTTGGGTACATCAGAGCTGGTGACAGATGTATCGCAAAGATCCAAGGAAGTCCTTTGGTCATTTGCCTTACATCTGCAAAACGTTCTTGTATCAATAAGTGGCTGCACCGGGGCTCTGGGGTCTGTGGGGTTGATACTTGCAAAGTGCAGTATCATTGGCTTTATGCTTAGTGCAATGGAACTAGCATGCCACACGGTAACACCTGTTTAGACCTGGTATTATTCATGAGCAGCCTAAAGTGATTGCTCCATTCCAGCTAAGGTGCTCGAAGCATTGGTAAGGACAAAGTAAGCCTTGGGTTTCAGGCCCACGGGTTCAGGGATCAGGGGAGTATGTACTATTAGCGCACTTGTTTGTAAGGGAGCTACCGGTATGTGCAAAGCTAATCTGGCCAGGAAGCCTGGAATGTGATGACATCCAGGCTATAGGAGAGAGGGTGGGGCACCATGCTGTGCAAGAAGTACGGGTGCCATGCCGTCTTGTGTGACGGGTGGCAATGTTGCAGGAGTATAACGGGCTACTCACAAAGCATGGGTTAGCGTGCCCAGATGGAGGCAGCACCTGCAAGTCAGTTGATTGTGTGTCATACCTTGGGCCATTTCTTGATGAGTTGCAGGGCTCTTACCAGTAAAACACCTCCATGGATATCTTACAGCATGCGACTTGTGCTGAGAGGGGAGGGGAAATGTGCCATCCTAAGTCTGGCATTGGCAGCTAGGATAGTGAGATCTGGGTGTCAGCTGTGTCGTAAGTTGTATGATTCTCTGTTTACGATATTGTGGAATGCTTGGTTGCGACACTCGGCCATGTAATTTGGTCCAGTACTTGATGCTGTTAGAGTCTTGGGGGCTGGGGGATGGTACGCAGCTGCTGGGCCCGGCCCATACATGTTGTGCCCAGCCCAAGGTGGTGTGGCTTGAGCAAGAGGAATCCCAGGTCGCAAAAGAAGAAGAAGAACTACGCCAGGCTAGTTGAGTAACTGAGGAAGAGGCAGAGCCCTAGGGTCGTTATTAGTAGTTGTGTCTCTTAGTTCCTGAAACCCTGAGTCAGTAAGTAGGTGCTGCTGTCCTTGTACCTATTGGTTTGTAGGAGCGTCACCTCGATCCGCATGCCTGGCGACACACCCATCCACCCGGATAACATAGGCGGGTGGGTAGTTTACCTATGGGTAGTTTACCTAGATAGGCTCCTAATGGTAGTGGGCCTATCTACTTATTTAGGTAAGGGCCCACTTCTTTAACATATGCAAGAAGGGATTTTCCCCCTTCTCTGCGTAGTTCTCTCTCTCTCTCTCTTGGTTTGTAAGGAGTGGCTGGGGTTGTGATGTACAGGCTTCCGATGCTCCTGTGAACTTGGGCAGCACAGCCCCTGCCTGCTTCATGATCTGGCGGGCCCCATCGCCAGCGGAAGTGAGGAGCTCCCCGGTGACTCTGGCCCCTGAGGCAAGCTTGGAGCCAGCAGCGCTGAGAAGCTTCTTGCTGCTGGTGCCGCCGCCAATGCTGATACGCGAGCCTGGGGCACACACACAGGTTGCAAAACATGCACCAGGTAAAACTCGCCACTTGAGGGATGGCACATGATAAGCACAATGCGACTCAAAAATGAAGAGGTCTGCCCATGTTCTGGTGGTAAGATTTAACGCGTATCAGATATCGGCTTCGATAGATGCCAAGAATAACGGATTTACGCGTGAGTTGAGATGCCCGCCTGTACTCATCTACTTCACACAGGCTTGTCGAGAGGCTGGAGTGAGGCTGGTACAGGTAACCTTAAAAGACTGGACCCTAAATGCATTTCGGCGTAATGCCTCATCAGCGGGGTGGCCTTAAAGCTACCCATATCAGCCATATATAGCAAACAAAATGCTGCACCAGCCAACTCGACGCCGCCAGCTAATTGTCTAAACCTCACAAACCTAGTGACTCCTAAGTCGCAGTGACTCACATGATCCTCCCATCTGCTCGACATAAGGTGCCAAAACAAAAGGGGGGGAGTTCGAGTCTTTGTGATCTATCGAACTCCCGGTGCAACTACACATCCAAACACTACAAGGGGGGGGGGGGGCTCTACTTCACATGCACAAACTGCAGTGAGCCAAAACATGCAGACCAAAGTGTGCAAGAACATACTAGTCCTTTGCATGCACTAGGAGCTTTGACAAATTAGCAGCGTTCTTGTAGGCCACAGTGATATGATCCCCACATACAATCTCCAATTCAGGAGTAACAGCCTTATGAGCTGCATACACCTGATTGATGATGGTGCTAAGGCCCCCTGTACACTCTTTAGGTCCATACGATGCTACAAAAACAGGCCCACTTCTACTGGTAGGTGGCTCAGTGTCCACGTCCTCTATCAGGTAATGTAAGCGATCAGCATGGGCAACGCTATTAGCTACTTCAACAAACAAAGCTTCAGGGTAACCCCTCTTTAGAACCCTTTGCTCAAAAAGCTGGGCGACTGCTTCGTAGTCTGCTACATTGCTGTTAGTGACTGCATACCTTATCAGCTCTCCTCTTATCAGGGCCCTGAAAACTGAGGGACGATGATGCGAAGAGAAAGGTACGTACATATACTTGTTATGCGCCTTTTGAAAAGTGCTAAACTTTATAGGCACCAAACCATCTACAGCTGATCCCATGTCCTTGGACACCCAGAGGTCTAAAAATGCTACTCTCACATCACTAATGCTCCATGTAAGATTGATGTTGGGCAACAGACTGTGCATGCGTTGCAAAAAAGCGTGCAAAGCATCAGCTGGCCCTTCCCACACAAAGAAACCATCATCTATCAGCCTGAAATAATGTTGGGGAAAGTTAGGAAACTCTCTCCTCATTACATCTTCAATGCAGCGAGCCACGTAGATGTTGGCATAATCTACGGCACAGGGTGTGCCCATGGCAGTGCCGTGGATTTGCTGATGTACCTTTTCTCCTCTAATGCAGAAACTATTGTCCATGACAAAATGCAGTAGATCATAAACTACTCCTCTCAGAGCAGGTTTGACTACTTCACATGCAGCTTCAATAGCTTCCTCATTGTCTATGCTAGGATACATTGCCACTACATCAAAAGTGACCAGGAATGCATCACACGATACTTGCACACCCTCTAGTTTCCTTATGAGGGTACGCGAGTCTGGCAGAACATGATCATATCTGTTCTTGCATGCCTCATGTAACACATCTGCTAGCCATACAGAAGCTGCATATGTGACCCAAGAATGGGAGGGGACAATAAGCCTGCCTTTGAGATTTGGCAGCTGCTCCCTGGTCACCTCAGGCAATTTATGTAACTTAGGCAAGACATATGGGTGCGGAAAGAGATGTGCCTGCTTTGCCCAGTGCTCAAAATACCTAAACACATGAGCAGGCAGGTCTCTGCGCCACAAACTCAGGATGCCTTTGAACCTAGTGACTAAAGCCCTTATAACCTGCTCAGCAGGGTCCAACACTAGTTTAAATTGCTCAATGTCATTAAGCTCCTTTAGTAGGAGAGCCTCATAATCAGCTTTATCTAGAATGCATAGACCTAAATTCTTATCACTGGGCTTTACTATGATGTCAGGATCAGTACGTAATGCTTGCAACGCACGCCTCTGAGCTGGCCCCAGATTTGTTTTGGGACGGCAATGCTGCTGCTTCTCAAAGAAAGCTTGTACATGATCAGAAACATCATCCAAAAATGCCTCTACACCTGCACCAGCTGCTTCAGGCTGGAAGGCAGGGTTTGGCACATGGTATCTACTGTCATACCCTAAAGTGTTAAACTGAAAACCTAGGCGGACTCTCCTGGCAAAACGTTCTACTTGCTGCTGAATAACACTATCCGCGGTAGCTCGTGTAGCTGTAGGCACAAATTTCAAACCAGCATTAAGCACTTGGAGAGCAGCCTGGTCAAATGACTTACTGCTAAGGTTGAATGCACCCACAAGGGGTAGACCACTCAAATTAGCTACTGCTGCTGCTCCTTGCTCTTGCTTGCGCTGTTCCTTTAGTAGCCGTTGTTGCTCCTCCCATTCCTGTCGTTGTAACCCCAGTTCGACTGCCTTCCTCTTTCTCTGTTTCCATACCCGCCGCCTCTGCCTGGTGCTGGACTGTTGTGGTGCCTGGCTGGTGGGGGTCGGCCAGAAAAATGCTGCTGCTGCTGCTGCTGTGGCTGATCATTGTAGTAGTTCCCGCGAGGGTGGTAGTACTGCTGCTGCTGCTGCTGGTCTTCATACCTTTGGCGCTTGGGAGGAGGGGGTGACCTGGGAGGAGGAGGGGGGGGTGACCTGGGAGGAGGAGGGGGTGGCCTGTTTTGGAAGCTGGACAGTGCTGCAGCACAAGCAGCTGCAGCTTGTGCAGCAGCTGCTGCTTGTGCATAAATCTCAGCAACGAACTGCGGGTCATGTGCTGTTGCTGTTGCTGCTGCTGCTGGTCTTTGGTGGTTATCCGGGAAGTGGGAGTGGGTGGAGGCAGAGGGTGTAGCTTTGCTGGAAGGGGTGACTCCTGCTGCTGCTGATTTGTAAGTCCTGGTTTGAGCGGGGGGGGTGGGAGCGGGGGATCTGCCTGCTGCTGCTGGTGTTGCTGCTGCTGTTGCTTGTTCTGTTTCTGGGGGGTTCTGGTGCTGCGGGCAGTTATCCAGCCATGCTATCTCCTCACGGCTCAAGAGTTGAGAGCTGTTTACCAGCCTGTTGATGGTCTGGATGGCCTGAATGGGTAACAGGGCGTTCTTTGGAGTGCTGCTACCTAGCTTGGAGGATCTAGGAGGAGTCTGCTTAGAAGAGTGTTGAGGGTGAGCTGCTGCTGCTGTTGTGGCTCCTGCTGCTGCTGCTGCTGGTGCATCTGCTGCTGCTGTTGTGGCTGTTGCTGCTGCTGCTGTTGCTATGGCCTCTGCTCCTGTTTCTTCTACTGTAGCTCCTGCTGTTGTGGCTGCTGCTGCTGTGGCTGCTGCTGTTTCGTCGGGAGCGGCTGTAGGGGCTGGCTTGGGTTTGAGCCGCAGGCTGTGTGGTAGGCAGTCCAGCATATCAATGTGCTGGTATGCGCTCCGCACCATGTTGCTATAACCCTTCTCCTTCCTGAAGATCTTCGCGATGTGGAGGTAGGTGGTGCCTCTCTCTAGGTTCCTCTTGAAGACTATTTTCTCGAACTCGACGATGTCTGGATCGCTGACGCTGGTATCTGCTATTGCAAGTCTGTACTTCTCCATCAGCGGAGGGACGCGCGCTGTGAACTCTAGCTCTATGCGCTTAGCTGAGGCATCTGCGTCTGCTAGTGCTTCGTTCAGAGCTGTCATATGCAGCGCCAGTAACTCGTCATCCCACTTATCTAACGCCTGCTTGACTAGCTGATTGCTGCGCTCATTTACTTCGCCGCTGACAGTCTGGAACTGCCTAGGAGGTAGCTTGAGCCAAGCCGGGGGTGGGAGCTGCTTCTCAAAGTGAGGCTTGAAGTCCTCCACAGCCCTGCCCGCTCGTGCGTGTCTCGCCACTGCCATTAAGATAGGGAGCAAGTACTCTGAGAGCTGCTGCTTGACATATTTGTAGTCTACTATAGGTTCTATATCAGCACGGCCTGTTTCAGTATCCGACATTGTGCCAAAGCGAGGAAAGGTGGAACACCTTTCCAGAGCTAGACACTGTGGACCTGTGCAGCGTGTTGCGAAGCAACACTGAGCCTCAACTTGTATGTAACTGGTGGTAAGATTTAACGCGTATCAGATATCGGCTTCGATAGATGCCAAGAATAACGGATTTACGCGTGAGTTGAGATGCCCGCCTGTACTCATCTACTTCACACAGGCTTGTCGAGAGGCTGGAGTGAGGCTGGTACAGGTAACCTTAAAAGACTGGACCCTAAATGCATTTCGGCGTAATGCCTCATCAGCGGGGTGGCCTTAAAGCTACCCATATCAGCCATATATAGCAAACAAAATGCTGCACCAGCCAACTCGACGCCGCCAGCTAATTGTCTAAACCTCACAAACCTAGTGACTCCTAAGTCGCAGTGACTCACATGATCCTCCCATCTGCTCGACATAAGGTGCCAAAACAAAAGGGGGGGAGTTCGAGTCTTTGTGATCTATCGAACTCCCGGTGCAACTACACATCCAAACACTACAAGGGGGGGGGGGGCTCTACTTCACATGCACAAACTGCAGTGAGCCAAAACATGCAGACCAAAGTGTGCAAGAACATACTAGTCCTTTGCATGCACTAGGAGCTTTGACAAATTAGCAGCGTTCTTGTAGGCCACAGTGATATGATCCCCACATACAATCTCCAATTCAGGAGTAACAGCCTTATGAGCTGCATACACCTGATTGATGATGGTGCTAAGGCCCCCTGTACACTCTTTAGGTCCATACGATGCTACAAAAACAGGCCCACTTCTACTGGTAGGTGGCTCAGTGTCCACGTCCTCTATCAGGTAATGTAAGCGATCAGCATGGGCAACGCTATTAGCTACTTCAACAAACAAAGCTTCAGGGTAACCCCTCTTTAGAACCCTTTGCTCAAAAAGCTGGGCGACTGCTTCGTAGTCTGCTACATTGCTGTTAGTGACTGCATACCTTATCAGCTCTCCTCTTATCAGGGCCCTGAAAACTGAGGGACGATGATGCGAAGAGAAAGGTACGTACATATACTTGTTATGCGCCTTTTGAAAAGTGCTAAACTTTATAGGCACCAAACCATCTACAGCTGATCCCATGTCCTTGGACACCCAGAGGTCTAAAAATGCTACTCTCACATCACTAATGCTCCATGTAAGATTGATGTTGGGCAACAGACTGTGCATGCGTTGCAAAAAAGCGTGCAAAGCATCAGCTGGCCCTTCCCACACAAAGAAACCATCATCTATCAGCCTGAAATAATGTTGGGGAAAGTTAGGAAACTCTCTCCTCATTACATCTTCAATGCAGCGAGCCACGTAGATGTTGGCATAATCTACGGCACAGGGTGTGCCCATGGCAGTGCCGTGGATTTGCTGATGTACCTTTTCTCCTCTAATGCAGAAACTATTGTCCATGACAAAATGCAGTAGATCATAAACTACTCCTCTCAGAGCAGGTTTGACTACTTCACATGCAGCTTCAATAGCTTCCTCATTGTCTATGCTAGGATACATTGCCACTACATCAAAAGTGACCAGGAATGCATCACACGATACTTGCACACCCTCTAGTTTCCTTATGAGGGTACGCGAGTCTGGCAGAACATGATCATATCTGTTCTTGCATGCCTCATGTAACACATCTGCTAGCCATACAGAAGCTGCATATGTGACCCAAGAATGGGAGGGGACAATAAGCCTGCCTTTGAGATTTGGCAGCTGCTCCCTGGTCACCTCAGGCAATTTATGTAACTTAGGCAAGACATATG
The DNA here is from genome assembly GCA_963556185.1 of Pseudopediastrum boryanum. Lineage (NCBI taxonomy): Eukaryota > Viridiplantae > Chlorophyta > Chlorophyceae > Sphaeropleales > Hydrodictyaceae > Pseudopediastrum > Pseudopediastrum boryanum. The sequence goes on from OY744494.1 coordinate 8,739,093, forward strand.
GGTGCGGAAAGAGATGTGCCTGCTTTGCCCAGTGCTCAAAATACCTAAACACATGAGCAGGCAGGTCTCTGCGCCACAAACTCAGGATGCCTTTGAACCTAGTGACTAAAGCCCTTATAACCTGCTCAGAAGGGTCCAACACTAGTTTAAATTGCTCAATGTTATTAAGCTCCTTTAGTAGGAGAGCCTCATAATCAGCTTTATCTAGAATGCATAGACCTAAATTCTTATCACTGGGCTTTACTATGATGTCAGGATCAGTACGTAATGCTTGCAACGCACGCCTCTGAGCTGGCCCCAGATTTGTTTTGGGACGGCAATGCTGCTGCTTCTCAAAGAAAGCTTGTACATGATCAGAAACATCATCCAAAAATGCCTCTACACCTGCACCAGCTGCTTCAGGCTGGAAGGCAGGGTTTGGCACATGGTATCTACTGTCATACCCTAAAGTGTTAAACTGAAAACCTAGGCGGACTCTCCTGGCAAAACGTTCTACTTGCTGCTGAATAACACTATCCGCGGTAGCTCGTGTAGCTGTAGGCACAAATTTCAAACCAGCATTAAGCACTTGGAGAGCAGCCTGGTCAAATGACTTACTGCTAAGGTTGAATGCACCCACAAGGGGTAGACCACTCAAATTAGCTACTGCTGCTGCTCCTTGCTCTTGCTTGCGCTGTTCCTTTAGTAGCCGTTGTTGCTCCTCCCATTCCTGTCGTTGTAACCCCAGTTCGACTGCCTTCCTCTTTCTCTGTTTCCATACCCGCCGCCTCTGCCTGGTGCTGGACTGTTGTGGTGCCTGGCTGGTGGGGGTCGGCCAGAAAAATGCTGCTGCTGCTGCTGCTGTGGCTGATCATTGTAGTAGTTCCCGCGAGGGTGGTAGTACTGCTGCTGCTGCTGCTGGTCTTCATACCTTTGGCGCTTGGGAGGAGGGGGTGACCTGGGAGGAGGAGGGGGGGGTGACCTGGGAGGAGGAGGGGGTGGCCTGTTTTGGAAGCTGGACAGTGCTGCAGCACAAGCAGCTGCAGCTTGTGCAGCAGCTGCTGCTTGTGCATAAATCTCAGCAACGAACTGCGGGTCATGTGCTGTTGCTGTTGCTGCTGCTGCTGGTCTTTGGTGGTTATCCGGGAAGTGGGAGTGGGTGGAGGCAGAGGGTGTAGCTTTGCTGGAAGGGGTGACTCCTGCTGCTGCTGATTTGTAAGTCCTGGTTTGAGCGGGGGGGGTGGGAGCGGGGGATCTGCCTGCTGCTGCTGGTGTTGCTGCTGCTGTTGCTTGTTCTGTTTCTGGGGGGTTCTGGTGCTGCGGGCAGTTATCCAGCCATGCTATCTCCTCACGGCTCAAGAGTTGAGAGCTGTTTACCAGCCTGTTGATGGTCTGGATGGCCTGAATGGGTAACAGGGCGTTCTTTGGAGTGCTGCTACCTAGCTTGGAGGATCTAGGAGGAGTCTGCTTAGAAGAGTGTTGAGGGTGAGCTGCTGCTGCTGTTGTGGCTCCTGCTGCTGCTGCTGCTGGTGCATCTGCTGCTGCTGTTGTGGCTGTTGCTGCTGCTGCTGTTGCTATGGCCTCTGCTCCTGTTTCTTCTACTGTAGCTCCTGCTGTTGTGGCTGCTGCTGCTGTGGCTGCTGCTGTTTCGTCGGGAGCGGCTGTAGGGGCTGGCTTGGGTTTGAGCCGCAGGCTGTGTGGTAGGCAGTCCAGCATATCAATGTGCTGGTATGCGCTCCGCACCATGTTGCTATAACCCTTCTCCTTCCTGAAGATCTTCGCGATGTGGAGGTAGGTGGTGCCTCTCTCTAGGTTCCTCTTGAAGACTATTTTCTCGAACTCGACGATGTCTGGATCGCTGACGCTGGTATCTGCTATTGCAAGTCTGTACTTCTCCATCAGCGGAGGGACGCGCGCTGTGAACTCTAGCTCTATGCGCTTAGCTGAGGCATCTGCGTCTGCTAGTGCTTCGTTCAGAGCTGTCATATGCAGCGCCAGTAACTCGTCATCCCACTTATCTAACGCCTGCTTGACTAGCTGATTGCTGCGCTCATTTACTTCGCCGCTGACAGTCTGGAACTGCCTAGGAGGTAGCTTGAGCCAAGCCGGGGGTGGGAGCTGCTTCTCAAAGTGAGGCTTGAAGTCCTCCACAGCCCTGCCCGCTCGTGCGTGTCTCGCCACTGCCATTAAGATAGGGAGCAAGTACTCTGAGAGCTGCTGCTTGACATATTTGTAGTCTACTATAGGTTCTATATCAGCACGGCCTGTTTCAGTATCCGACATTGTGCCAAAGCGAGGAAAGGTGGAACACCTTTCCAGAGCTAGACACTGTGGACCTGTGCAGCGTGTTGCGAAGCAACACTGAGCCTCAACTTGTATGTAACTGGTGGTAAGATTTAACGCGTATCAGATATCGGCTTCGATAGATGCCAAGAATAACGGATTTACGCGTGAGTTGAGATGCCCGCCTGTACTCATCTACTTCACACAGGCTTGTCGAGAGGCTGGAGTGAGGCTGGTACAGGTAACCTTAAAAGACTGGACCCTAAATGCATTTCGGCGTAATGCCTCATCAGCGGGGTGGCCTTAAAGCTACCCATATCAGCCATATATAGCAAACAAAATGCTGCACCAGCCAACTCGACGCCGCCAGCTAATTGTCTAAACCTCACAAACCTAGTGACTCCTAAGTCGCAGTGACTCACATGATCCTCCCATCTGCTCGACATAAGGTGCCAAAACAAAAGGGGGGGAGTTCGAGTCTTTGTGATCTATCGAACTCCCGGTGCAACTACACATCCAAACACTACAAGGGGGGGGGGGGCTCTACTTCACATGCACAAACTGCAGTGAGCCAAAACATGCAGACCAAAGTGTGCAAGAACATACTAGTCCTTTGCATGCACTAGGAGCTTTGACAAATTAGCAGCGTTCTTGTAGGCCACAGTGATATGATCCCCACATACAATCTCCAATTCAGGAGTAACAGCCTTATGAGCTGCATACACCTGATTGATGATGGTGCTAAGGCCCCCTGTACACTCTTTAGGTCCATACGATGCTACAAAAACAGGCCCACTTCTACTGGTAGGTGGCTCAGTGTCCACGTCCTCTATCAGGTAATGTAAGCGATCAGCATGGGCAACGCTATTAGCTACTTCAACAAACAAAGCTTCAGGGTAACCCCTCTTTAGAACCCTTTGCTCAAAAAGCTGGGCGACTGCTTCGTAGTCTGCTACATTGCTGTTAGTGACTGCATACCTTATCAGCTCTCCTCTTATCAGGGCCCTGAAAACTGAGGGACGATGATGCGAAGAGAAAGGTACGTACATATACTTGTTATGCGCCTTTTGAAAAGTGCTAAACTTTATAGGCACCAAACCATCTACAGCTGATCCCATGTCCTTGGACACCCAGAGGTCTAAAAATGCTACTCTCACATCACTAATGCTCCATGTAAGATTGATGTTGGGCAACAGACTGTGCATGCGTTGCAAAAAAGCGTGCAAAGCATCAGCTGGCCCTTCCCACACAAAGAAACCATCATCTATCAGCCTGAAATAATGTTGGGGAAAGTTAGGAAACTCTCTCCTCATTACATCTTCAATGCAGCGAGCCACGTAGATGTTGGCATAATCTACGGCACAGGGTGTGCCCATGGCAGTGCCGTGGATTTGCTGATGTACCTTTTCTCCTCTAATGCAGAAACTATTGTCCATGACAAAATGCAGTAGATCATAAACTACTCCTCTCAGAGCAGGTTTGACTACTTCACATGCAGCTTCAATAGCTTCCTCATTGTCTATGCTAGGATACATTGCCACTACATCAAAAGTGACCAGGAATGCATCACACGATACTTGCACACCCTCTAGTTTCCTTATGAGGGTACGCGAGTCTGGCAGAACATGATCATATCTGTTCTTGCATGCCTCATGTAACACATCTGCTAGCCATACAGAAGCTGCATATGTGACCCAAGAATGGGAGGGGACAATAAGCCTGCCTTTGAGATTTGGCAGCTGCTCCCTGGTCACCTCAGGCAATTTATGTAACTTAGGCAAGACATATGGGTGCGGAAAGAGATGTGCCTGCTTTGCCCAGTGCTCAAAACACCTAAACACATGAGCAGGCAGGTCTCTGCGCCACAAACTCAGGATGCCTTTGAACCTAGTGACTAAAGCCCTTATAACCTGCTCAGCAGGGTCCAACACTAGTTTAAATTGCTCAATGTCATTAAGCTCCTTTAGTAGGAGAGCCTCATAATCAGCTTTATCTAGAATGCATAGACCTAAATTCTTATCACTGGGCTTTACTATGATGTCAGGATCAGTACGTAATGCTTGCAACGCACGCCTCTGAGCTGGCCCCAGATTTGTTTTGGGACGGCAATGCTGCTGCTTCTCAAAGAAAGCTTGTACATGATCAGAAACATCATCCAAAAATGCCTCTACACCTGCACCAGCTGCTTCAGGCTGGAAGGCAGGGTTTGGCACATGGTATCTACTGTCATACCCTAAAGTGTTAAACTGAAAACCTAGGCGGACTCTCCTGGCAAAACGTTCTACTTGCTGCTGAATAACACTATCCGCGGTAGCTCGTGTAGCTGTAGGCACAAATTTCAAACCAGCATTAAGCACTTGGAGAGCAGCCTGGTCAAATGACTTACTGCTAAGGTTGAATGCACCCACAAGGGGTAGACCACTCAAATTAGCTACTGCTGCTGCTCCTTGCTCTTGCTTGCGCTGTTCCTTTAGTAGCCGTTGTTGCTCCTCCCATTCCTGTCGTTGTAACCCCAGTTCGACTGCCTTCCTCTTTCTCTGTTTCCATACCCGCCGCCTCTGCCTGGTGCTGGACTGTTGTGGTGCCTGGCTGGTGGGGGTCGGCCAGAAAAATGCTGCTGCTGCTGCTGCTGTGGCTGATCATTGTAGTAGTTCCCGCGAGGGTGGTAGTACTGCTGCTGCTGCTGCTGGTCTTCATACCTTTGGCGCTTGGGAGGAGGGGGTGACCTGGGAGGAGGAGGGGGGGGTGACCTGGGAGGAGGAGGGGGTGGCCTGTTTTGGAAGCTGGACAGTGCTGCAGCACAAGCAGCTGCAGCTTGTGCAGCAGCTGCTGCTTGTGCATAAATCTCAGCAACGAACTGCGGGTCATGTGCTGTTGCTGTTGCTGCTGCTGCTGGTCTTTGGTGGTTATCCGGGAAGTGGGAGTGGGTGGAGGCTGAGGGTGTAGCTTTGCTGGAAGGGGTGACTCCTGCTGCTGCTGATTTGTAAGTCCTGGTTTGAGCGGGGGGGGGGGTGGGAGCGGGGGATCTGCCTGCTGCTGCTGGTGTTGCTGCTGCTGTTGCTTGTTCTGTTTCCGCACCCATATGTCTTGCCTAAGTTACATAAATTGCCTGAGGTGACCAGGGAGCAGCTGCCAAATCTCAAAGGCAGGCTTATTGTCCCCTCCCATTCTTGGGTCACATATGCAGCTTCTGTATGGCTAGCAGATGTGTTACATGAGGCATGCAAGAACAGATATGATCATGTTCTGCCAGACTCGCGTACCCTCATAAGGAAACTAGAGGGTGTGCAAGTATCGTGTGATGCATTCCTGGTCACTTTTGATGTAGTGGCAATGTATCCTAGCATAGACAATGAGGAAGCTATTGAAGCTGCATGTGAAGTAGTCAAACCTGCTCTGAGAGGAGTGGTTTATGATCTACTGCATTTTGTCATGGACAATAGTTTCTGCATTAGAGGAGAAAAGGTACATCAGCAAATCCACGGCACTGCCATGGGCACACCCTGTGCCGTAGATTATGCCAACATCTACGTGGCTCGCTGCATTGAAGATGTAATGAGGAGAGAGTTTCCAAACTTTCCCCAACATTATTTCAGGCTGATAGATGATGGTTTCTTTGTGTGGGAAGGGCCAGCTGATGCTTTGCACGCTTTTTTGCAACGCATGCACAGTCTGTTGCCCAACATCAATCTTACATGGAGCATTAGTGATGTGAGAGTAGCATTTTTAGACCTCTGGGTGTCCAAGGACATGGGATCAGCTGTAGATGGTTTGGTGCCTATAAAGTTTAGCACTTTTCAAAAGGCGCATAACAAGTATATGTACGTACCTTTCTCTTCGCATCATCGTCCCTCAGTTTTCAGGGCCCTGATAAGAGGAGAGCTGATAAGGTATGCAGTCACTAACAGCAATGTAGCAGACTACGAAGCAGTCGCCCAGCTTTTTGAGCAAAGGGTTCTAAAGAGGGGTTACCCTGAAGCTTTGTTTGTTGAAGTAGCTAATAGCGTTGCCCATGCTGATCGCTTACATTACCTGATAGAGGACGTGGACACTGAGCCACCTACCAGTAGAAGTGGGCCTGTTTTTGTAGCATCGTATGGACCTAAAGAGTGTACAGGGGGCCTTAGCACCATCATCAATCAGGTGTATGCAGCTCATAAGGCTGTTACTCCTGAATTGGAGATTGTATGTGGGGATCATATCACTGTGGCCTACAAGAACGCTGCTAATTTGTCAAAGCTCCTAGTGCATGCAAAGGACTAGTATGTTCTTGCACACTTTGGTCTGCATGTTTTGGCTCACTGCAGTTTGTGCATGTGAAGTAGAGCCCCCCCCCTTGTAGTGTTTGGATGTGTAGTTGCACCGGGAGTTCGATAGATCACAAAGACTCGAACTCCCCCCTTTTGTTTTGGCACCTTATGTCGAGCAGATGGGAGGATCATGTGAGTCACTGCGACTTAGGAGTCACTAGGTTTGTGAGGTTTAGACAATTAGCTGGCGGCGTCGAGTTGGCTGGTGCAGCATTTTGTTTGCTATATATGGCTGATATGGGTAGCTTTAAGGCCACCCCGCTGATGAGGCATTACGCCGAAATGCATTTAGGGTCCAGTCTTTTAAGGTTACCTGTACCAGCCTCACTCCAGCCTCTCGACAAGCCTGTGTGAAGTAGATGAGTACAGGCGGGCATCTCAACTCACGCGTAAATCCGTTATTCTTGGCATCTATCGAAGCCGATATCTGATACGCGTTAAATCTTACCACCAGGCTTCCGATGCTCCTGTGAACTTGGGCAGCACAGCCCCTGCCTGCTTCATGATCTGGCGGGCCCCATCGCCAGCGGAAGTGAGGAGCTCCCCGGTGACTCTGGCCCCTGAGGCAAGCTTGGAGCCAGCAGCGCTGAGAAGCTTCTTGCTGCTGGTGCCGCCGCCAATGCTGATACGCGAGCCTGGGGCACACACACAGGTTGCAAAACATGCACCAGGTAAAACTCGCCACTTGAGGGATGGCACATGATAAGCACAATGCGACTCAAAAATGAAGAGGTCTGCCCATGTTCTGAAGCAGCATGTAGCAATGTGCAGAAGCATACAGTAACAAACTTATCAAGTGGAAGTTTACCGCTGACTTGTCAAAAGGCTGTGTGTTGTTCTCTTGCAGGGGTCCCACGGATACAGGCTTTATATATTGCAGCTCCATCACCCGTTTCTGCTGCTGCCGCACAATACCCCTTTCATGTAGCCTGGGGACTCTCGTGAAGCCCCCGCCCCAGCGGACCAATCAGCGACCCAACCACAGCACAACCAAGGCTACTGCTGCAACACTCATAGACACCGTGCTTAGCCTACCAAGAGCTGCACTTATTCTGCCACCCTACCCACCTGATCGCAAAAAGTCCGGCACACTGGAACCAGAAGCCGCTCCTGATCCCTCCCCAACCCCAAACGCATCAGCAGCGCTAACCCTTGCAGATGGCACAGGACTCGGGAGTGTATGCGACCGACCCGGAGTCAAGGGCGCCGATGGCTCGGGTACTCCTGCCCCTGCTTCAGCCCCTGCTCCTGCTGCTGTTGCTGCAGCACCTGTTGCTCCTGCTGTGTGTGGAGAAAGAGGCGGCAGAGGAGCTCCTCCCGCTGACATTCTACCACCCACAGCCGCACCAGCAGCAGTGACGGAACTGCCTGATGGTCCCACGCCTGGAGAAGAGAGAGACATGCTAGGGGAGCTAGGCATCACCCCTCCTCCCCCTGCTGCTCCTGCTCCAGACATGCGTGGTGAGGTGATGTTGCTGCTGCCAGCTGCCTGGTAGACAGGGGCGGATCGCTCCGTGATGATGTCATGCACAAAGGCGTCAGACAGGATCTGATTCAATGTGATGCCACCACCAGGAGACTCAAGGCCTGTGGGCCAGGGGGAGGGGGAGGCAGGATGAAAAAGGGAGCCAACTCAGTGAGCTGTTCCGCACCGCTGTTTCGTAACAGCTTCAGGTGTGGGGCATATGGTGCTTTTTCTATGGCACATCATGAAATGCAATGAGTGAGCTAAAGATAGTAGCAACAGCTGGAGCTGGCAAGGAGGACTCTATCTCTCTTTTGCAACTGCTTTATCTTCCGAGGCACTCTTTGCAGCCATATCAGCTTAGCCTGTTGTCTAAAAAGCATCGCTCATCTTGGCGAGACAGTGGCAGATGGTTTGAATGCCAGCAGGCACAACACTATATATGCCTAGGTGCCAAGTGGATTGCTGTCTTAGCAATAAGGCCACCATCAAGGTTTTCACGGCTCTTGCACATGTAATCTTTTGGGCACTGGCGGAATATCTCATCACACACCTTTGTTCATACCTTGCAGTGATGAGTCATAGAAACGGCTTCAGGACGTGTCGGTCATGGTCCTTTGGCCAGATGCTTGCCATATGCTGAGTGCCGTCTGGGCCTCTGCGGAAGGTGTCCAGGTCCTGGGAATGCTGGTAGAGCATGCTGAGGTGCTGACTGCAGATTGGGTTATTGGCAGCATTCAATATCTGGATGGGGTCTGAAATAGATGATGATTGACAAAGTCCTGGGTTTAGGTGCAAGCTGTTAAACAAGTTTTTGAAGAGGTGGCCATCTTCGCTTTGATGCTCTGCTGCTGACAATGCATAGTGCTTGGCGGTAGTGTGTAGGTGTGACACTGGACCCTTGAATGTGAAGAAGGGGTATAGTCTTTCGCATGTCCGATGCCTCTGTCACCTGTCAGGACCCCCCAAACAATTGTGGTGTCTGTTGTCGCCCGCACGTGGCAGCACCGGCAGTGATAAGGAGGTGGCTATGCATGGGATGTTCAAATGCAGGGTTGCATATATACTGCACAAATGGCTGCTGCCCACTTTGATGGAGCAAGGTGGAACATCTTGAAATGAGCTGAGGTTGCTGTAATAGGGGTCATGGAATATGATACTCATGCACGTGCACGTCCCGCTTCGATGTATCCTTGGGGTAGCTGTCAGGTGCGTGAGTGCACGGGGTGCCGGGGGGTGCGGGGCCTCGATTGGCATCACAGGAGGCACTGCCCGTGAAGTTGTTGCTGGTGTTACTGCTGCTGCTGTTACCCGGGGGCGTGACCTAGTAGAATACCTAACATTGATATGTCAAATACTGGATGCTGAACAGCATGGGGTTGTTGTCGAGGTAGCAGTTGCAATCGATATGAGACCAAGGACCAGGCAGTTGAGTAGGATCAATTTGGCCTGAGGCTTAGCGAGGCTTTGTACAGGAAGGGTGGGCATTCTGTGCATTGTTACACCAATATAACAGGGGGCATGTTGCACATATGATTGACGTCTTGCACTATGTGATGGAGAATGGTGTCTTTCTGGTCGTCGATAACCTACCCCATGATGGTGGCTATCAAAGCTGCTGCATCTCTGACCCTGACAGCTCAAGATGTAGGCGTTTCCTGCAGCAGCTCTGAAAGACCCTGCTGTACCTACAGCTGCTAGGCATCATTACAGTGGTGCTTATTGAAGCTTGGCATTGTAAACAGCACACATCCCGGGTCCAGTGCTCTCTTGAACCGATTAACCAGAGAGAGAGAGAGAGAGAGAGCTACGCAAGGAGGGGCATGAGGTGCCCTCCCGCGTAAGATTAAGGGAGGGGCCCATTGGTGTAAGGATTACACTGGGCCAGCCTACCATAGGATAGTTACATCCGTGGGTGGGCTTCCGCCCACCCGCCTTTGTTAGCTTACTTTCTTGTAGTTCCTCCTGTGCCATTGAGGCTCTTTGGGCTTTTCCAGTTTTCTTTTTGTTGTGTATATGCTGTGTAAGGACTTAACTGCTGCAGTATGTACTTCTGAAATGCATTGCTTTAGAGCTTGCCCTTTGATACCGAGGGCTTGAAGATTCATGGTGGTACTGTTGTATATGGTGCCTGCAACTCCGACAAGCAAGGGATAGTACCATACTTTGGCAGTGGGGTCTATGTCTTTGATTTTGTCAATGAGTACTTGGTGTTGATAATCAGCTTTGCTTTGCTGGCCTGTTGGGTCTGAATCCCTGCAGATCTTGACCTCTATTATCCAGTACTCTGCTGGGTTGTTTCCATTCTTGGGTTTGTATAGCATACCATCAGGGCGCTTGTCGGTGGTGCCTTGTGCTTGTTGCACTGCCTCCTTTAGTCCCCTTGGAAGGAGCTCCCACGGGATGTTTCTAGACTGGTGGGCCATGATGCCGTCTTCTGCACAGTTTTCAGTTGATCCAAGGTCCATTTGAATGACAAATGCTCCTTTGCGTCCCCTTAACACTCTTGTCATGATTAGTCGGCCGACCTTGTTATGCCTGTTGATGTACATTCTTTTCAAAGCTGGGCATCCTGAGGCTGTGTGGTGTCCGCCATCCTCGTCACCGCACAGGAGACATTTGCTACTAGGTGCATGTCCACACCTATAGGCCATTTTCCTTGTCCACATGGTCCCGTTTGGTGACCCTCCTCGTGGGGGTGACGTAGGGGTTACCTCCCTGCGCTCGATTATAACCAAAGGCTGCGCATCCTGGTATCCTTGTGACGCCAGGCCTCGTATATCTGGGATGATTCTGCTGGAACTACCCATTCTAGGGCCAGTGGATCTTTCTTCACTCTGAGGAGTGGGACGTTACCGTGCTAGTTTAGTGCTGTAATGCCTGGTCCATCTCTATGATGGCGAGTACAACATGACATGGTCCCGTACCGGTAGCGCAAAGCGGTTTTACGTTCTGCATACTTGATTTTTCCCGAGGTCATGTACTCGTTGCTAGCAGGCAGGTCCAGTCTTTCCTCCTGTGACAATGATATTTACGTCCCATCTAGGGTTTCCTGCATACATGTCGCCCCGTTCCCAAGCTGTGGGTTTCTGGAACCTGAAGTGTTTTCGGGGTATTTGTAGGAGATGCATGCAGTTTTCTGGGAAGTGTTGTAGCCATGCAAGGTAGGCAGTTCTGTTTGCATCGGACCAGGCAGGCAGGATATGTATGCCAAAGACAGGGGCTGTTGTGTTACGGGCCGCTGCTATGGCAGTAGCCATGTTCTTGTTCAGGTCTTCATCCTCATACTCTGGGTTGTGCACGCTTCCGCCGGTCCACCTATATCTGTAGCTATCCCATTTCGCCCCAAAGATTTGGTCCCTTTTGTGGGCGCTCCAGTACATCGTAAATGTTGGGTTGTAATTGAGTACCGATTAACCATTGTGGTCCTGTAGTCAGGGGCTGGATGGCTCAATCGACCCAATCAACCCAATGTTAAAGTACTGGGGGTGCCTCTATACGTTCTTGAGCTCCTGCATGATGCCGCTGCTGTCCGTGGGAATGGTTGCGTTCTGACTATTGCATGGGGGGCCTTGTGCTTTGTGGTGACCGGCAATCAGTGCTCACCGCTGCTTGCCTAAGGCAATTCAAGGGATGCAATAAAGAGACTGCACACAAGGGGAAAATTGCTTGCCTATGGGGAGTGTGAGTGCGTTGTGTGTTGACCAAGTGGCTGCTGCACGAGGTCACATACACACACCTTCATCCCTGCAGGGGTGTAGGCTAAGGCGTTACTGTCTCCGTTAACTTCGTTGTTTATTGCTAGTGCAGCTGTCTGGGGACCTGCTTTCCAGGCAGACAGGATCAACATAGTGCCGCTGACTTAGAGCACATGATAGCATTGACACATTTCATCCTAATTAGGAGGTTTGCATGCAATATCACTTGGCCAGCTAACGGTATAGTCTGCAGCGTCATATTTGTGATGTGAGGTCTTAATTGGTTGTAGCATCGCTATGCATGGCTGCTAAAATGATACGACGTGAAGTCCATATGTAATTGGTGGCCAGTGCCGGGCCTCACCCAGAATGGCTTGCCAGTGTTGAATGTGAGAGTGGGATGGTATGTATTGCACTTTTGCATTAGTTGCCAGCGAGCAGTGAGCACAGGAAGTGCATCCTTGCAAGCTGGCATAGGCACAATAGGTTTTTGCCCTTAGCTGCTGGACCTCATGTCTAGGGATATGTTGTCATGCTTGCGTGCTCGATGACGACCCATTGATTCTGTTTCACCTGGCCATTCTTTCTGACGGCCTGTGGTATTTCATGAACTCGACCAACAATACAGGCCTGGGGCAGCAGTGAATGTCAGATGGAACCTGGCGTGCATTCCATCTCGCTGGCTTCGCAAGGGCCTTCAAGAAATTGCCATGAAATAGGGACTTTTAAAGAGAGCAGTATAATTGCTGGCCAGTGGTGGATGTGAGTGTATGTGGGTGTCAGGATTTGTGCCCTGGTGCTGCTCCTGCCAATTCACACACACCTTTGTTTCTTGAAATCGTGGTGTCCAGACCTTGAGAAGTCGCTGTGTTCATGCTGTAGATGGTAGTCCACAGGCATTGCAGGGACATTACACTTCTTGCACCTTGTGATGGACATTGGCGGTAGATTGGTTGTAGCTTACCCCATTATGGTGGTTAAAGTTCAAACAGCTCAGGATCTAGGCTTTCTCTGCAGCAGCTCTGACAGACCGTTTGCAGAAGCTGGGTATCATCATGGCACTCATACACTTTTGGCATTGTACACAGCACCCTGGGGTCAGTTCCTCTTGAAACGGCTGTCACTCTGTGATGGCTCACACAATTCAAGTTGGTGCACTTTACAGCGCCTCTAGATTGGCTCTAGTGACGAGCTCCTGCATGCCGCTGCTGCTAGTATGCCGAGTCGTCGTTACAAATTCGAAGTTAATTGGGCTCCTGCAGAGTGTTGTTTGCGGTCTGGCAAAGAAGTAAACTCAGTACTTGCTTGGATAGTTAGCAGGGGCCCGCATCATGCGTGTCCCTGGCCCACCTCGGTCAGGGATGCAAGGTGGCTGAGAGCTGACAGCCTAGCCGCATTAGGGTTTGTGGGTCTCTGGAGGCGTTGCCCTGTAAAGCAAGATTTTAGGGTGGTGGAAGCTGTCAACTACTGCAGAGTGGGTGGTAGGGTTTGATTCAAGCGGTGGACGGTGTTGTACCTGTGCTAATGAGGGTGAAAGGGGGGTCATGGATGCATGGAGTGGATTTGGTTGTGGATCACCTGGTCCCTGTTTTGCCTTACCTCAGACTAGTTATGTAAAAGGTTACATCACATTGCAGAGGTCCATTCTGCAGGAGAGGCAGGGGATGGAGGCATTATAACTAGGACTGCATAGAGGGGAGTAAGCGGCACTTGCTGGTTGTGATTGTGAGTGTGGTAGAAAGTTTCCGACTTGCATGAGCAGTGCAGATACGCATCCACACCACCTTCAGTTCATGGAGCCCTGGGCATGCTAGGACGGGAGGATTAACATGGCATTGTCAATGATGAAGTTTCTAAATCCACAACAATGGCAGGTACAACCTGACGTATCATGTACCTGCCGCAGATGGTGTGCACAGTGGGGCTGCAATGGGTGGGTTGCTGTTGCCTTGATATGATATCAGGCAGCAGCAACCCACCCAGGCATTGCAGCCCTACTGTGCACACCATCTGGTTTCAAGAAGCTGTGATTATGTATACTCTGTACCTCAATCATGTGAGCTCTCAAGCCAAGGAGTGATAGCTGCATTGTGATGCTTATGCCTTGAAGAATGAAATCCTAAGTCACAGTCCGGGGTTAGGGTTGCAATGTATTTGACAATACCGGTATATGCATAACCAAACACCATGTCATAACACAGCACCTGCGGTTTGTAGCTGCTGGTGTTTTTGTTTGACATGATGTCTTGCTTGTCTGATTGTCTACTGCTGTCCCTGGCCTGTGGCAGCAACGGCATCATGCACAGAGTCTTCAAATTCAGGCTCGGCATACTGTGACTGTGCTTGCAGGCTGTAGCTGTGCAGGCTGAACATATGAAAAGGCAGGCTGTAGCGATGGGGATTGTGATGTATGAATGAAGACACTTTCGTTTTGCAGGGTCTCCTTGAATTGTCAGGGCCATGTGCACTAGACGGGTGCAGGCGATTAAGGGGATGGACTGGATTCATTGGCATCACAGGAGGTGTTGCTCAGCGCAGGGGCGTTTTTGCTGATGTTGCTGCTGCTACTTTAGCATTAGACGATGCATCCTAATTGTGTTTTAATGTGTTAGTTGACTACTAACTTGTCGTCGGTCATCTCCATCATGCGATGAAGCTGAGAATGGCAAGTTCTTAGAACACGGACTGGAGATCTGGTGGGCTGAGGTTCAGGCTCTATCTGCCTGCATGGGTGTGGCCATGGTGTTGTATAAACTTATTGGCAATATCATATGGTCTTCATCTTCATGCGGTTGCTACGGCATTTCATTGGCTGTTGGAAGGGAAAATTCGTTCGCTCTTGGGGACGTGAACGTGGAAGGGCTAAACATTATGTTTGGTGCATACGTGCACAGCCACACACCTTTATTCCTCCAGCGGTGTGGGCTGGAAGGACCTCATTGCATATCAGCAACCAGCAGAGAGCCCCTAGGTATCTTCGGCAGGTACTAGGGGCTAATGATAAGGGGTTAAGGTGCTAAGGTTTGTCTGGTGACAAAAGGGTGCAGAATACCTATTCAGATCATTCTCCAAGTGACGCCCAGCCAGGGGTTGATGCGTGCTGCGGCTGCTATCTATTGCTGCGTGTAGCTGAGTCCAGTTTCTGTGAAAGGGTGGCAGGATAGAGGGATTAGGTTGAGATCAAGACACTTTTGTATCTAAGAGGATATGCTTTTAGGCAAGGGCAAAACTTAAGCTCGGAAGAGCTTATAATTGCAGGATGTGGTTCTCCCTTTATGCAGCACTGCCTCCCTTCTGCAAGAGGGGCTGGGAGATGCATGCAGGAAGTGCACTCACACGGTTGCCTGTGGTCAGCATGGGAGTGCTATATTTGCTATTTGATATTTATACTGCCCCTGCTGCATGACTGAGTGAGCACAAGAGTCCCCCCCCCAGCTTTGCCTCTTGCATCTAGCAGAAGCCATGGCAAAGGATGTCAGCAAGAAGGGACGGTCGAGACCGTTAGCAGCAGCAGCAGAAACGAAGCAGCTGGCATGCGTTCACATCCACTCACTTTCATTCAGGTTGTGGGAGATAGATGGGCACTGCAGTGTTATTGGCATGTAAAGTTGTTCTCACGGGTTCAGCCATGAGTGAATGTGGGCATCTAGGGTTTAGGTCTGGATGGGGTCTAGGGAATTTTTTTTGGCGGGGGGGGGGGGGGGGTCTGAGATGTTGATGATGGGGTGGTGGACATCTTGACCACCAAGACAGTCAGTGCCGATGGATTAGCATCACACATTGTTAAGTAATTGTTAAGTCACTACTAACGGTCGTGTTGTTCTGCAGTTCTTCATCTTTATCATGTGAAATAGTTAAGAATCACAAGTTACAAGAACATGGACTGGAGGTTTCCTAAGCTGAGGTATAGGCTCTGCTGGCGAGGGTGTGGTCAGCCTGATGTGTATGTAATGACCGGCAGTGTCAAATGCTGTTTATCTTCGCAAGGTGGCTATGGGAACGCATAACTTGCTTCTGACTGCATAGATCGGGGAAATTGTCTGCTTGTGGGGAGCGTAAGTGTGCATGGGAGGTCTCTGAACCATGTGGGATGGTGCAGGAATTCACAGCTACAATACACTTCCATTCCTTCAGGTCTTTGGGCCTGGAAGACCTCACTGCTCAGAACTAACCCATTGAGAGTCCCTAAGATTTAATCGGCAGGTGCTGGGGTCCGATTGGGAAGGGTCTGAGCTGCTAAAGTTCGTCTGGTGACATAAACAGAAGGGTGCTAAATGAAGCTCAGATCATTTTCAAAGGGACCGCTCGGCAAGTCAAGGGAGGGCGGGGGGGGGGGGGGCATTGCCTGCTGCACTGCTTTCTGCTGCTACATGTAGGTCTAGCTTTTGTCAAAGGGTACCAGGAGGGAGGAATTAGGTTGAGATCAACGCACTTTCATGGTTATTCATTAATTACTCAAGGTTATTCATGGTTAAACACACATGGGCAAAGCTCATGCTCAAAACAGCTTTTTCCAGAATGTGGATGTTCCCTGTACCGACATCATTAACCATCCATGAGGCAGCAGGGGCTGGGCGGATGCATACAGGAAGTGCTCAAGGTGGTGAGCATGGGTGTGATGTATTTGCTGCCTTTGCTGCATGAGCAGTGAGCAGAAGAATCACACCCCCCTAAGCTTTGTCTCTTGCATCCAGCAGAAGCCATGGTAAAGGACGTCAGCAAGAAGGGACAACCGGAGACATTAGCAGAAGCAGCAGAGACGAAGCAGCTGGAAGTAGCATCATGAGCTGTAGCAGCAGCAGCAGGAGCTGGCTGCAACTCAGCAACAACAGTGTATGTGAAAATCAGCAGCAGCAGGAGTAGCAGCAGAGGCCCATCCCCCCCTCCTCCCCCATTCTGTCGTCCCTATCTTAAGACAAACACTCCTCCCCCCCCCCCGACCCCTCCGTGCCAGGACGGTGAATTGGGAGTCCCTTGCTTGGATTACCTTTTCCCTGTCTCCCCCAGAGCCTCGTGCATATTCTCCAAAGCAGTAGTAGAAGTGGTTGTGGGTGTGCAGAACCTAATACAGAGCTACCTACTGCTGGGACCTGTGGTGCTTGGGTTAAAAAGGGAGGCCGTGGAGAGGGTGGTGGACAGATGATTGAATAGTTGTTGTGGCGATATTCATGCTGGTGGGCACAGAATGACGGGCTGACCTAGAGCTGCAAGCAGAAGTAGAGTTGGTGCAGGGGGGGGATGGCTTCCCATACAAGAGATGAAAACTGTCAGCATTCCCTGACATAATCAAGCCAAGCACGCAGGGGCAAAATGGCACATGCATCCACCTCTTGCACCATGTGTTATTACTGAATGGCATATGCCTGGTCGTACTATTTTTGGTGGCCATTTTTGGTAGCTAAAGAAAGCTCAGGATCAATGCTTTGTTCTGCAGCACGCAACTCTGATAGACCCTAGACACAGGACTTTAAACCTTTTGAATTGACTCATGGTGCTTGATGAAGCTTGGCATTCTACACAGCAGCCCGGGCTCAGTAGTACTTGCTTGAAACAGTTGTTGTTCTGTGAGGGGCATCATCAACCCTATCAACCCAGGCTACTTGGGGGCGCCTTTATATTGCCTGTAGTGACGAGCTTCTGCATGCCACTGCTGTCAATTGGTTTGAATGTTTGTGTTTTGGAGTCGTTTCAACTGTGGCAGAGTGATGGTTGTGGTCTGGCAGAGCAGTAATGATAGCAGCCTTCTGAGGGCCTATCACAATAGGAACATGAATGCCCTGTGGCAGGTTATGTAAAGCAGGGGTTGGTGTCTCAATACGATGTCCTTACGTATTAGGGGACGGTCCTAAAGTATAACCCTGCAGGATGAATTTACGTCGAAAGGGGTGCATTTGCAATATAATAACAATGTGGGCTCAGGTGGTGGACACCCCATAGATTGCCAAGAGCAATCTTCATAGGAGAGGGGTTAGTCCCTTTTTCATCACAGCCCACCTTAATAATTTGCCTTGGTGCCAGTGGCACCCCAGCCAGAGTCACCGCCCTGACAATGGGGTTTTACTTAATTCCTTGGCAGCTAAACCCTTCTGTCAAGGTTACAGTCAGCCGTTGACCAGCTGAACCCTTGAGGTATAGCAAATGTCCCGAACCTCCCCATGTTACTTAGGTTCAGGTAATAGGTTTCCAATGCCCTATACCCAAAGATGTCTCTGTCTGGGTTGCCACTGGCAAAGAAATTCCCCCTGGGTGGGTTGGGAGGGTGCTAAAAGAACAAGCATGTACGCTCCATCCTTCAACCCTGCCTGCCTGTTGAGCCCAACGGACAGTGCTTTGTTCTCCGCTTGTGCATATATGGTTGACACTGAGCTGGAGGCCATCCCAGTGTGTCGCGTAACCCAAACACGATCGAGATCTTGATCTTCAAGTCTCGTGCATGCCACGCCCGAGGGTTTATGGCACCTGCCTCCCAGCAGTGCGCACCAGCGTGGGATAAATACTTATTTGCTCAGTCCTTAATTGCTTTATATGTTCTTCACATATTATTTACGACCCCGCCACCAAGGGTTGTTTCATGTGATAGAACTGCAAGGAGGTGTGTTCAGAGCATGATTGGATGACTTTTGCATCTTCTGCATGTTTGACCTTTTCTTTGCTGCCTTCTTCCCAAAGCGGCGCTTTAGCAAGCTTTAGCAAGCATGCATGTAGACGAAAGGCATGGACAGAGACCTGATACTGGCCTGACACTTCCGTCAGGGAACGCCTGATGGTCACGTCAGGTCACGCCTGACCATCGCGTCAGGTGCGACCTGATCGTGACGAGACCCACCGTGACTCTGTGAGCTCAATGCAAGATGGTGTACTTGGTGACGCCTCTAGTTAGTGCGCTCCTATATGTTAAACGAGTGTGTGTGAATATCGGTATTGAAAATGGTTGTAAACTGTTGCAGACGAATCTTCAATGTCGTCTGGAAAAGCAGTAGGGACTGCCGCCTTAGTTGCGGTTTAGGTTTCAGGGCTTAGGGTGTAGGGGTCAGGGGTTCGGAGTGGGTTTTTCTTTCTTTTTTTGGTATCTAGGCAACCCATGTCCCTGCTGAAAGCGTCCTTAGCAGTGTGGCATTGTTGTGGCTGTTGGTTGCTGCTGCTTGGAGGGGTCTAGGTGCAGTAGCGTCAAACTGGGGTTTAGGATTTAGATTTTAGGTTTCAGAGTTTAGGGTTAGGGGGTGTGAAACTTACGTACAGAAAACCTGTCCCTGCTGAAACCTTCCTTTGCAATTCTGTCAAAATTCTGGCTAATATTTGCTGCTGCTTCAAGGTCTAGCTGCAGTACCGGCAAGCTAGGGCTTGTGGTTTATGTTTCAGGGTTTGTTGCTTAGGGTTTACTGGTGGTGGGTGTGAAACTTACGTAGGAAACCCCTGTCCCTGCTGAAACCTTCCATTGCAGTTGTGAGATTGGTGTGTCTGTTAGTAGCTGCTGCTTGGAGGTCTAGCTGCAGTAGCGGCAAGCGAGGGTTTAGGGTTTGGATTCAGGGTTTACTGCTCAGGATTTAAGGGTTTTGGATGTGATACTTACATAGGGAACCCGTGTCCCTGCTGAAACCTTTCCCCTTGCAGTTGTGCAATTGTTGTGGCTATAAACTGCTGCTGCTTGCAGGTCCAGCTGCAGTAAGGGCAAGCGTTTGCATGGCCCTGTTCCCTCAACCTTAGGAGGGTGGAAGCTAATAACCGCCGTAGAGGCGGTGGCAGAGTGTCGCAGGGTCCTAGTCGGGGTTCCATAACCCAGGGTAAAAGGAGATTAAGGGTGCAGGGAGTGGACTGAGAAGTGGTAGTTTATCACGGGATGCTGGTCTGCTTTACTCCTGAAAAGGAATCCCACCCAGGGGTTTGCAAAGCATCTCTATGCAGGAGAGACAAGGGAGATACAGTAGTGCATATAGGGGGATGAGCTGGTGGTGAGTGTGAGTGTGAGGTCACTACTCTTGGCTGTTGCATGAACAACACAAGAAGTGATCGCACCCACACACTGGCCTCCATCTCTTCCAGGCTGATGAGCATGGTAGAGTAGCTTTGGCAGTGAACAGTATATATATAGTCAGCCGGTGCAACAGCATTCGGCACAAGTAACCTGCTACGTTGGATGATGCCACTGATGATGGCCCTTCTCCACACCATCCAATAGTGTGCCTCCATTGGAGAAGCTCACCATCAGTCTTAAATGTTGAGGAGCTAACACCAATGGAGGTCCGGACATACATTATCATGTGAGTATTCAAACCTGATGGTGATAGCTATGGCGGGGGGGGGGGAGGGGAGGAGGGATGCATCACGCATGTTATATGCTGCAAGCAGAAGTAGAGTCGGTGCAGGGGGGGGGGGATGAGTTTCCCATACAAAAGATGAAAACTGTCAGCATTCCCTGACGTTTTCAAGCCAAGCACGCAGGGGCTAAATGGCACATGCATCCACCTCTTGCACCATGTGTTATTACTGAATGGCATATGCCTGGTCGTACTATTTTTGGTGGCCAATTTGGTAGCTAAAGAAAGCTCAGGATCAATGCTTCGTTCTGCAGCACGCGACTCTAATAGACCCTAGACACAGGATCTAAACTGTTTAAAGTGACCCATGGTGCTTGATGAAGCTTGGCATTCTACACAGCAGCCCGGGCTCAATAGTACTTGCTTGAAACAGTTGTTGTTCTGTGAGGGGCATCATCAACCCTATCAACCCAAGCTACTTGGGGGCGCCTTTATATTGCCTCTAGTGGCGAGCTTCTGCATGCCACTGCTGTCAGTTGGTTTTGAGTGGTTGTGTTTTTGAAGTTCTTTTAACCGTGGCAGAGTGATGGTTGTGGTCTGGCAGAGCAGTAATGATAGCAGCCTTCTGAGGGCCTATCACAATAGGAACGCAACATGAACGGCCAGTGGCAGGTTATGTAAGAAGGGGTTGGCGTCTCAATACGGTGTCCTTATTGAGTAGGGGACCCTAAAGTATAAGCCTGCAGGATGTATTCACGGTGAAAGGGGTGCATTCGGGACTGCAGGGCTTTCATGCATGATTGTCAGTTTGGTGATGCCAGGCTCCGTACGTCCCTGGTGCTTGCAGATGACAATCAACCTACAAACGAAAATGTATCACCAAGGAAACACAGCCTGGGGATATGGGTAGTGGATAGCAGGGATAAACTAGGTCAGCAACAACCTACTAGTAGTTCGTGATTGTGAGTGTGGGTGTGCAATGTCCCAGAGTTCTCGCTGCTTCTGCATGAGCAGCACAAGAATCTCCAACATCCACAGACCTCATACCTTGCAGGGTGAGAAGTGGAGGGACCTAAAAGTTGATATCTGTTTAATTTAGGGTTTAGGGTTTAACTTTGATGGTTTAGGGTTTAGGCGTTCTGGGAATGTGGTATGTACGTAGGGAATACCTGTCCCTGCCGAAATCTTCCTTTGCAGCTGTGTCATTGTTGTGGCTGTTGTTTGCCGCTGCTTGGAGGTCTACCTGCAGTAGCGGCAAGCTAGGTTTTAGGTTCCAGGTTTAGGCGGTGTGAGACTTACGTACGGAACCCCTGTCCCTGCAGAATCCTTCCTTTGGAGTTCTGTATATTTTTGGTTGTTCGTTGCTGCTGCTTGAAGGTCTAGCTGCAGTACCGGCAAGCTAGGGCTTACGGTTTAGGATTCAGGGTTTATGGCTTAGCCTTAATGGGTTCTGGGTGTGAGATTTACGTAGGAAACCCCTTTCCCTGCTGAAACCTTCCTTTGCAGTTCTGTAAAGTTTTGGCTGTGAGTTGCTGCTGCTGAAAGGTCTATCTAGCTGCATTACCGGCAAGCTAAGGGTTGCTGTTTAGGTTTCATGGTTTATGGCTTAGGGTTTAAGTGTTTGGGGTATGAATCTTACGTAGGGAACCCCGGTCCCTGCTGAAGCTTTTCTTTGTAGTTGTGTAATTGGTGTGCCTGGTAGTTGCTGCTGCTTGGAGGTCTACTTGCAGTGGCGGCAAGCGTTTGTACAGCCATGTTCCCTCAGTTCTTAGAGGGGGTGGAAGGTAGTAACTGCCGTGAGCCTGTTGGCAGAGGGTTGCAGGGTCCTAATAAGGTTCCATCTTTACCTCTGGGAAAAAGAGATTATGGATGTTGGGAGTGGACTGAGAAAGTGGTAGTGTATAACGTGAAGCATGTCTGCTCTACTCCTGGGAAGGAATCGCACCCAGTGGTTTGCAAAGCATCCTCTATGCAGGAGAGGCAGGGGAGATGTATGGACTGCGTATAGGGGGATGACCTGGTGGTGAATGTGAGCGTTGGGTCAGATGTTGGTTGTTGTATGAGCAACACAATAAATGATCGCACCCACACACCCGCCTCCATCTCTTGCAGAGTGATGAGCATGGTAGAGTACAACGTGTGGCAGTGAACAGTATAAGTACATAGTCAGCTGGTGCAACAGCATTCGGCATACGTGGCCTGCTATGTTGGACTAAATGTGATGCCACTGATTCCGGCCCTTCTCCACACCATCAGATAGTGTGCCCCCATCATGTGGTAGAGCTCACCATCATCAGGTAAAATGCGTGATGCATTCTCTCTCCCTCCCTCCCTCCCTCCCTCCCTCCCTCCCTCCCTCCCTCCCTCCCTCCCTCCCTCCATACATTTTTATGTGAGTGATCAGACCTGGCAGTGAGCTATGGTGGGGGGCGGGGCAGGGGGTGTGGAGGGGGGGAGGGATGCATCACGCATGTTAATGATGCGGTTAACCTCAACCCTGGTTTTCATCTGCCATCCTAGACGTTGGAGCATAGGTTAAAGCTGACAAGCTTGATTGATGCAGCGGGTGGGGGTGGCTTACAAACATAACGAGTTAACACTGTGTGCCATGTCGTCGAGCCCCATGTACACATTACCTCTTGCACTAGTATCTGATAGAGGATGGCACAATCCTGGTCAATACTTTTACCCAAGGATAAACTCCGTAATTGTGGCTATGCTCGCCAGCAGCGCTGATTGGCAGATGTCATGCTGTGGATGAGGTAAGCCTGTTAAATAGTTAAAACTACGCACACACATTTACTTAGTGAGGACCATCTACTCCAGAGTATGACTTGACCAGTCCAACTCCTCAATTAAGCAATCCACCTCCATACCATTAGGAGAGCATGCATGAAGACTGACCCCTCGTAAAACATTTCTATATTGTGTGTCATATATACCAGAGGCCCTGCTCCAACAGGTCCCATTAGTGAGTGACACGACACCTTCATCTTTTGCAGCATGGGTCTTTTGTGTTGGCTGCTGGGTTGTGTATTTGACCTGTTGGTCATGGAGTAGGGCCCCACCGGCACATCCATCCTTTGCAGATGCAGGGCATATAAAGGGCTTAGGCCTTGACTGGCAGCCAAGTAGGGCGAATTAAGCTCCTTCGTGGTGGGGTTGGTGGTGGTAGGGTGAAAGTCAACCAGGTAGGGCGGAATAAGACTCATTGGGTGGTGGTGGGGGGGGGGTTGCGAGAAAGTGGGGCTATTTTAGTTGACACATGCTGGTCATGATGGTTGTATGTGGACCTGTGCCTTGGGGTGTTCAGGTTGCGGGAGATGGGCACTGCGGTGTTAGGTAGTGGCAGGTAGGGTTGTTCTGACAGGTTCAGGCATGAGTTGCTGCATGAATTCACAGCTCCCAACTTTCAATCCTTCAGGGATGTTGGAGCCTGGAAAACCTCATGGCAAACACATAGCTAACCCGCGCTGGTTAAGTTTGGATTTGCAATAATGAGGTTTCCAGGCTCCAACAGCCCTGAAGGATTGCGCGCGGCAAAGAGCCCCTGGGATTTAATCGTCAGGTATTGGGGTTTATTGGGAAGGGGTTCGTCTGATGATAAAACAGACGGGGTTCGTGTGGTGATGATAAACAGAAGGTCGCAGAATACTTTTCCAGATCCGCCCTCTAGACATCCTTAAACTCTAGCTCTCGGCATAACGTTGCGGCGCATCTCCCTCAGGTCGGGGGCGCGCAGCCGGTCGCAACCGTTTGGCTTTTGGCAGAATGCAGTTTGCTACCCTAAGCTAGCTTATATATCTGGCTTAAAGGATGTTAGGGTTTATTGGTAGGCGTGGGATGATCCAGGGTTGATAATGTTGCCACATGCTGGCAGCATCGGGTGTGGCCCTGTGTCTTTAATTAGTGCACTTGTTGGGACTGCGCTGACTGGGGGGAGAGTGGCAGGGTTCAGTGCGTGTATGAACTCTGCCGGGAATCTGAGGCTATAGATGAGAGCTTAAATGGTAGGGGGGGAACGCACCATGCGTGCTAGTACCGCCTCTTCCATAAAATTACGCAGGGCTAACGCCCGGCGTCCATTCACTAACTCACTCACTTACAGAGCTTAAGGTTTATCGACAATAAAGATTTGCGAGAGCTTCGGAGGGGTTGTCCCTGTCCAATTGCCTGTGATCTTTGGGTGGTGGGGAGTATCAATTCAGGGTCAGTGGCAGGGTATTAATGGGGTTGCAACTTGACTGAGCGCGAAAAGAGATTCTGGACATCAGGGAGTGGAAGGGGGTGTGGATCATGCAAGTCTGCGTCTGACTGATTAGGGAATGCATTCGTATTGCAGATGATTGATTCTGCATGCAGGTGCATGAGGCAGGGAAATGATAGGGACTGCATACAGGGAATTGAGTGATGGTGGCTGGTGGTGGATGTGAGTGTGGAAGAAAGTCTTCGCGTTGCATGAGCAGCGCAGAACCCGCATCCACACACCTGCATCTCTTGCACGGTCATGAGTATAGGAGAGTTGGTGCGGCAATGAACAAGATAGAATTAGCTAGTACAACAACTTGGCAGGCACGATCTGCCATGTCAGGGCAACTGCAGCCCACTGACTTCAGCCGCACTGTGCAGACCATCTGGTGCTAGGTTAAGAAGCTGTCACAGTGTATACTCCTTTGAGGACCTTCAATCATGTGAGATCTCAAGCCAAGGTGATAGCTGCATTAGTTGTGGTGCTAGTACCTTGTGGAATGAAGTTCTAAGTCACAGTTAGGGTTAAAAATACACCGAGACATATGACCGTATAGTGAAGCAAAACATCAGCGTGAATAGGCACACTTGTGGCTTGTAGCTGCTGGCCTAGCAGATACAAGCTACAAGTGTTACGGTTGCTTGTGATGCAGTGTCTTGCTTATCCGATTGTCTACTAGTCCTGCTTACATCACCAGCCTGTGGCAGCCACCGGCAGTGATGACTAGAACATGCACAAAGGCCTGCGATACAAGATTGCATACTGCTCTGTGCTTGCTGGCAGCATTAACTGTTCGGGTGGAGTCACATCTGAAGAATGTGGGCTGTTACAATGGGGGCAATGGAATTCATACTCATGATCCCCATTGCTACAGCCTTCCTAGTTTTCACGTTTGTTCTGGATGGGTGCAGGGGTTGGGAAGGGGGGCTGCATTGGCCGGCATCACAAGAGGCACTCCTCAGGTTTGTTGTGGCTGCACTTGCTGCTGCTTTAATTGCTGCTATTGCTGTTGCTGTTGGCAGTGGGTGTGACCTTAGCTTTTAGTTACTGCTTTTTTTGGAAATTGGAGATGCTTCAGCATGGGGTTGCTGGCAAGGTGGTTACAGTTTAGAAGAGCAGGGCCACAGGATTCACGTGGAGGACTTATTTGGCCTGAGGGTAAGGGCTGTGTGGAGGAAGGGGGACGCTGTGCTCTTGAAGCTTCAGATAAGGGTGACAGGTGCTGAATGAACAGTAAGTGTACATAGACAACATATTGCTATGGTAAGTCTATGAGGGGATGGGTACAGGGGGCCAAGTGTAAGCATGCGCACTGAGGGCTGGAAAATGACGGAGTCGAGAGCATGACCTCGGAGGTAAGTTTGATTGATGCACGGAAGGGGGGGGGGGTTGCAAACAAAACCAGTGAACTGTGTGTGCCCATGTACCCCATCTGCCAAGTTCACAGGGGTCCAAATGTGCACACATTAACCTCCTGCAATAGCACGTGATTGAAAATGAAATGTCCTTCGTAACATTTTGGCCCAGCTTTGGCCACCTAGAAAACTAGCTCAGTGATCAGAAAACAAGCTGCGTGAGGGCCATGCTATGCAGGATTATCATGGGAAGCAGTATTAGTGCAGGGACGCGCATGGAAGCACCTCCTGGAATTGTTCTGTAGTGTGTGCCTGTATCATACCAGCAGAGTGCCCGCAAGAGGAGGCCTTGCTCCAGCATGTTACAGGGCTCTGCCATTGATCCACCTTCATGTCTCTGTCAGAGCATGGATCTTGCATGCTGGCTGCTGGGTAGCATTTGTGACCTGTTGGTCTGTAGTAGAGTCCCCAACACACATCCATCCCTCAGAGAGCAGATAAAATCCATCCCTACCCTCGGTAGATGCGGGGCATACAAAGGGCCTGGGACATGACTAGCAGCCATTTACCAGCGAGAGGGTGGATAAGGCTGCTTTGGGATGGGGTGGGATGGGGGGCAGGTTGGAGACAGCCAGGTACGGCAGAGTGGGCACCTTTGGGGTGGGTAGGGGTGGTAGGGTGAAACAGAGTCAGGTAGGGCACCTGGACTGATAAGGCTCCCGGTGTGGGTGTAAGGTTGATGTTAGGTTGTTGACTCATACTGCTGGTCTTTTTGATTGTGGTAATGTGCCTTGGGATGCTCAGATTGCGGGCGATGGGCACTGCGATCTTAGTGGCAGGTAGGGTCGTTCTGACGGGTTCAGCCATGAGTGACTGCATGTAGAAGTGAGGCCTACCTGGATGTGGTCCGGGGGGGGGGGGGAGGGGGCGGGGCAGCTTGAAATGTTGAAGAGGTGGCGGACACGTTGAGCACAGGGGCAGTCGGTGGGAGGGTTTTGCACCATGATGAAGTTGAAGAACAACTACGCAGACAAGGGGTGAAATACCTTCTTGCATACGTTAAGGGTGTGGGCCCTTACCTAACATAGATAGGCCCACTACCATTCAAAGACTGTGTATGTAATGACCCGGCAATGTCCTCTGCTGTGTACCTTCAAGGGGTTAAAATGACAATTCATGGATTGCCTATTTAGGGACTGCATAGTGGAAGAATTGTTTGCTTATGGGGATATGAATGTGGAAATGCTTGGCCATGTCGTTTGTGCATGAGTTTGCATTCACACACTCTCGTTCCTTCAAGGGTGTTGGCTGGAAACCCCCCATTGCAAATTAGCGACCGCGGAACCCCTGGGATTTGATTGGAGGGGTGCTATTCTCAATTGCACTTCTGTTTTTATTTGTTGTCTTTCTTTTTTAGGTTTGCTGCAAGGGGATTGAGCCTATTCTTATCACGCCCCCAAAGCTTGCTTTGCCTCTTGCAACTGCAAGCAGAACCCATTGTGAAGGATGTCAAAGAAAAGGACGGCCAGAGACGTTAGCAGCAGTAGCAGAGACGAAGTAGCTGGCAGCAGCAGCAAAATGAGCTGTAGCAGCAATAGGAGACCTCTGATTTTGGGGACCAAAGCAACCAATTTCCGTGTTTCTGGAACGAACTAACACCCATTGAAGTTACGCAGTGATAATCCCCTGCTGCCGGCTGAGGTGGTGTCAGAAGCATGGGATGCTGTAAGCTTTGAATTTAACGGGTACATGAAATGCCCTGGGTTGACAGGTAACGGCCTATAGTGTGGGCAGTGTGAACCAGGACCCCATCTTCACCAACAACAAACTGCCTGATGGTGAGTCGCTGGGCTACCCTGGTGGCATCTTTGACCCTCTTGGTTAGTTATGCCAAGGGTGACATGGCCACACTCAAGGTCGAGGAGATCAAGAACGGTCGCCTGGCCATGGTGGGCTTCCTGGGCTTTGTCGCACAGGTAAGGGGCAGCGGGTGCTAGAGGGGAATGGCAG
The DNA here is from genome assembly GCA_963556185.1 of Pseudopediastrum boryanum. Taxonomy (NCBI): domain Eukaryota; kingdom Viridiplantae; phylum Chlorophyta; class Chlorophyceae; order Sphaeropleales; family Hydrodictyaceae; genus Pseudopediastrum; species Pseudopediastrum boryanum. The sequence continues at coordinate 8,766,697 of OY744494.1, forward strand.
AATGGTACCGTATAAAAGTAGCAAGTGGTGTATCGGGACTGGTAAATGTTAGCCAGATGTAAGGGTTTTGCTGCAGCTGGATAACTAGGAAATTGGTATTCCAGGGGATTGGGAGAAAGATTGAGCTGCTGTTCATTGCATGTGAAGCCCAACTGTGCAGGTAGACTCGGTGTGCAGCAATAAGAGGTATAGTTGCTGGGATACTGTTTTTTTGTGGGTTCAGGGGGGGGGGATGGGGGCAGTTCTGGGTCTCAGGGCAATGCGGCATGCGGCAAGTCCTTATTTCAGCTCTTTTGGTATTCTCAACACAAGCGCACAGCAAACACCTGCGCACACATGCGCACGTGCACGTCCCAAATTGTTGACCAAGTTACACTGCATCTCATTGTTTAACAAGCAGAGGCCTCCTTAATGAGGCAGTGGGAAAGGCGTTAAGCTGCTACACATTTGCCTTGTCTTGTGCTGGATAACCCAGGACAATCCAGCAATAGAAGCCCTGTAATTAATGCTTGCTCTGGTGGTTGCCGGTGGTATGAAGACTGTTGTAGAAGCTAGGGTGTGGTGGGGTTTGGCCAGGATAGGGTGGAGTGTAGCTTCTAGAGGGTGAGGGGATGGGAATGGTAGGAGCACGTTTAAAATTGTGCTGTGCTTGGTTGGGTGGTGCAGGGTTAGATGGTGGATTTCCCTGTGTTTTTGCTGGGATGTGTTCTAAGAGTTGCACCTTGCAGCCAAGTTTCCGACGGTGTTGCCTGCTTTTTGGCTGTCTTTATTCATGGGAAAGACTTCTATGGAAGTCTAGAGCCACGTCCAAACCAGTAATCATGGAGCTAGTTATGCAGCCATGGATCTGCTCGCTGAGGAGCGGTGGCACTGCTGAGGAGATGAATGAATGGACGTATGGCGCGGTTGCAGGCGCAGACACTGGAGCTGGGCGCTTATATTTCCATAAGGCCCTTAAGTGTTTGTTTGGATATGTCCTTAAAGCTCCCTGTCCATATGGAATCTGACCCGGGCAGACTTGGGAACCCTTAAGTTCGGAAGGAACTAGCGATCCGGTGAGTGGACTGCCTGCTATAAGCCTGGATGGGACGTGTCCTATTTACAGGCGTCTGAAACACTGGCCTGCAAGTTGCCCACAGTAGTGAACCATGCTTATGTCTGTCAGCGAGTCACACCCATCGACACGTTCGGCATCGAACTTGTACCGCTACCAGGAGGACATCACAAATACCTGCACATGGCCCAACAGACCATCAGTCGTCGGCTTATGAAGCTTGGTCAAACATATTTCAAAGTTTCCTGCGTTGCATCTACACCTGCTAACTATGTCACGACCCATCCAAATGTATGTAAAAACAACCGACACCGAAAGTCTGATAAGCACAAATGACTATGCTGTCAGACAACTATATGTCTAGCTGGGCGGAGGGTAGACCTGCCAGCGTCTACTTCTTCTATCCAATCCACTGAAAACTGGTTGGAGTCATGCTCAGGTGCTGCAGGGTGGCCCGGAGGGCTGTGCAGTGGTTTCCCATAACATCTATCTAGCCCACTGCCAGAGTCAGAAGTGCATCAGTTCATGAGACCTCTGCAGTTCTTAGCGCAACACCGGCAAGGTACCTTCTTCTCCATCTCCTCATACTCGAACTGCAAACAAAGTAAAAGCAGTCCAACTTCAGCACATTGGCGGTCAGAATATGCACATCCAAAACCTTCTGCATAATGTAGGCTGTGATTGAGGGCTTGATGTCAGGCTGCAACAATGACACATGCCTCGCCTTAGCTACAAGGATTTCCTGAAAGCATGAACAAAGCACTGCAGTGAAGTGATTACCAAATAATCAGCATGCTAATCAGTCTGATCTGGATACCAGGTGGACTCCCACGCTGCCAGGTAACAAGACCATATACTAGGCAGCCTACTTATAGGACCTAGGACTGCAGTAGCTTGAATGGCACTGTCAGGTGTGCCTCACCCCCAGGTTAATAAATCCATCTCGTATCAATTAAGCAAATGTGCAGCTCCCTAACCCGCAGCTCTTGCATTGACTCATTGTTCAACCCTCTGGCCATTGATGTAGAGCAGCAGCCACACAGCTTAGAGGTGCACGCTCACTATCCTGTCACTTAATCGGACCCTAGAGATGCAACGGGCAACATGTCTGCACCAGCCCATGGCCTCCCCCTGCTAGAACCAACCATTCCAGTTTGGTAGAATTTTAAGAAAGATATCAAGAGCTTGCAGATTTTCATGTGTGTGTGTGTTTGCCTGCGGAAGCCCTTGTTTAACGCGCACACAACCCCACAGCAGCCACATCAGCTTAATTCCCATGGCAGTCGCCCGACCTAAAGCCGCTTTTATCTCTCTCTCCGAAGGGACTCCCCAGCTGTTCTTTAAATTACACACAAAGCAACATATGGTGGCTTGTTGCTCGTAGCTGCTGGATAACCCCTTTCTCCCCCTTTCACCCTCCCCAATGTGCCTTCTTTGGCCCTGCACACAAGCAGCTCCTCCCCACCTCTGTACTTTTCCTGCAATCTGCAGCTTACAGATCTGGTAGCCGCAAAGCAATACCCTTATTTCCAAGATGTATCTAGAAACCACCGACACTCTTGCCTCTTACCAACATATAAATAAGCCCCCTCCTCTCACCATCAAACCCATCAAGTACTGCCCTGCCTCTCACCAAAAAGTACAAGCTATAGCCTCTCCCCATTCAACACATCTCTTCCTCTCACCAAGCAAGCAGCACCAACCCTGCCCTCAACCTCACCGTGCGTAGAAGGCATAGCTTCTCCTTTTCTCTTATATTTTCTTACATTGGTACTGGTGAACCATGATGCCATGATGCCATGGTGCCTATGATGCGCGTATAGCGTATTAACATCTGCTAACTAACCGCGCGCATGTCATCTTCAAAAGTTGAGTAGAAGCCGGGAGCTCAAACGAGGCCGTAATGGCTTCAAAGTATTCGCCTCAGTAAGGGGCGTATGCGGGTAAAGTCTGCCGTGCAATATGTGCTGATTTGCTTATTGCTGGCCATCGAAGTACCCTACAGGGCCCTTAGACACGGGGTCCTGCTGAGGGGTGAAGATGGGCCGAATGAAAAAGTAACAAAACACACAAATGCATGGCAAACGGTGGCCAGAGAGGTGATGCGACCTCCTGGAAGTCCACACGAGCCAGTGCTCTTACTATCTTACCCAACCATCTCACAGGTCGACAACGTGCCCAGAAATGCCGTTGTCCAGCAGCTCCTATGTGTCAAGCAGACCACAGTAGGACCAGCAAAGACAGCAGCAGACGCGAAAGCAGCAAGCAGAGCAGGTACTCCTGGGAAAGGAGAATACCTTGCATCAGGACAGGACCCAGGTGGGGTAAACCACCCGGACAGAACGAGCAGACCCCTCACAGCGTCAGTGCACGAGCCATATCAGTATCTTCGCGCAGTCGCGAGATGCAAAGCAAAGACTCACATAAGGGGAGCAGCAACCCCCTGAAGTGGCCGATCTTCCAGCTTCGTGTACAGCTACCAGCCTGCAGCGCCAGAACGACGACCACTGCGCGTTACAGTGGCAAGAATTACTGCTACGATTACATTAGCATGCATAACGGCAGCAACAGCAGATGCTGGGCAACCTCCCTTACCCCAGTTATGACAGCTGTGGCTGACCCAACAACACCTAGCAGCTGCTTTCAGCGCAGATGTTGGAGACCAAAATACAGGATTACAGAAGTCCAAAGCAGCATAGGCAGCACAGCCATGGAGGACCAAGCAGCAAATACAGCAGTAGTTGCTCAAACCCGCACTCAAGAGGTGAGAGGCAAGAGGTGGCAGAAAGACACACACTGGGAAACAGAAGGGGAGAATAGCAGAGAGCCTGCGTATGCAAGCCAACAGAGTAAAGCAAATGGTACCACTGCCAAGGGGCGGCGAAGCTATCAACAATTTGTTTACACCATGTCTAGTAAAGCAAAGTATAGTAGTGAAGCATGGAATAACTTCTCCTATGTTGTGCTTGTGAATAGTGAAACAACTATTAAACTAAAAGACTGCTGCCAGGATCCCCTTAGCAGAAGCAAGCAACCATGTGCGTGCAGCTCAGAACTGTGGAGTCGACACAACTACAGTGGCATCGACAGCAGGACCACGCAAGGATGTGCTGGAGCAACTTGCCGAGGCCAAAGGTGGGAAGGATATATGAACGGCAATGCAGACATGGGTGTTGGTAAGCATATTGTTGGGGAGAGCCACAATAGGTCAGCAGCTGTTACCATTGCCAGGGGGCGGCGGAGCTATCGCCAATTTGGCAACACCAGCAGGTGGGAAGACTACTTGAACAACACTAAAGCCTGGCAGATTGGCAAGCAGAGGGTTGCAGGAAGCCAAAACAACTCAGCAACTGGTACCACTGCCACGGGGCGGCGGAGCTATCGCCAAATTTGTAACAGCATGCCTAATCTTGCAGACTCTTGACAGAGATGTGCAACATGGAATTGCATACACCAGGCTGAGCAAATTGTGAGCAATGGAACAAATATCAAACTGAAAGAATGTTATCAAGACCAATGCAGAAGAAGCAAGCAACTGTGGAGTCAACACAAGTACACTGGCATCCACAACACAACCATGGAGGGAGGTGCTGGAGCAATATGTCAAGCCCAAAGGTGGGAAGGCAACATTAAAAACTCTGCAGCCAAGGGTGGTGAAAAGCAGATGGTTGGAAAGAGCCAGAATAGGTCAGCAGCTGTTACCAATGCCACGGGGCGGCGGAGCTATCGCCAATTCTGCGTCACCAGCAGGTGGGAAGACTACAAAAACATCACAAAAGCCTGGCAGAATGGCAAGCAGAGGGCTGCAGGAAGCCAAAACAGCTCAGCAACTGGTACCACTGCCACGGGGCGGCGAAGCTATCGCCAAATCCCTAGTAAAATATTTCTGATGCTGGCTTGCTCTGCCTCTGCCCTGGCTTGTATCCTGAATGCAACTGCTGCCCTGACATCACACCAGTCCAGATCCAAGAAAGCTGGAGACACCACCGCAAAAGCAAGGGCTCAGAACATACCACAAAGCTGTCCCATTCCTCAGATTTACCAACTGCTGCAAGATTTTCAGCGTAGCAGGGCACGGCAGAGGCTAACTCATGCACTGCTAGAAAACTCGAGGTGGCCCCACTACCTCAAACTGGCACTTGCACGACAGTCCAGACGTTGTGTGCAGCGTCGGAGCGGGCCTTTGCTATGCAAGGCATACATGCTTCATAGAGAAGGATTTGTCCCAAAATGTCACAAAGTTGGTGCACTACCCAAACAAGGCCTAACAAGGCATGACCCAGTGGCCCACCCACAACCACCATCTCACAGGCAGTCTCCTTTGGATTTGCACAGTGACACGCCAAGCAGACCAAAGGATACTAAGGATGTATCACAGAGAGCTCCTCCATGCACCGTTCATGGCCATGCAATTCCAGAACCCATGATAGCAAGACTACAGGCAGTGCCGGGCAAAAACACATTCTGCCAACTTGAATACCTGATCAATCATCACAAACTACTAGTCAGCAGTATCACGAGCCCATGAAATGACAACACTACACAAGCTACTTGCGCTTGGGTATACTGCCCTACATACCTCATTGAGAATGTACCCAGAATGGAGCGCCGACTTATCAACTCGTGGGTCGACCCCGCATTCACAGTCCACCAAGACCAGATCCATGAGCACCTCTATGTTGTGCTGCCTAAGGCAACTTCCCCACCTAGTCCCAGAACGCCAGCCTGGGGATGGCTTCCTGCGGACTTCTTTGTCCACCACTTTGGATTAGAGGCAAACACGCATACAATGTATCCCTGGCAAATATGCACACGAAGACTATCAAAGAGAGCTCGGAAACATCTTCAGCCCACCACGCGCAGGAATGGCTCCACGACAGGTAACATAGAAGCTCCCCCGTCCGTACTGAACCTTGAGCAGTTAACACAAGGGAAGCGGACAGAACCGTTAAAAGCCCCAACGGACCTCAATGAAGCACCGACCTCGTGTCTGGAGCCCACCGGTACCAGCCAGGGTATAACGTCAGACCCAGGCCAAGGCAGTACAACAGGAAGCTCGTGTCCAACTTCCCTGCTCTGCGGAGGCAATGGGACGTTGGCCTCCTCACGAACGAGCACACTAAGACAGCTGTATCCAAACGTGACATGGTTCTCTCAAGTCGCAATGTTCAGCTGGCTCCACTCCCACAACATGCTGCTTCAGAACGAAAGTATCAAGACAGAGCACATCCTTCAGAGTCTCAACCACGAGGTCAGCGACACTCGCTGCATCGGCAAAGGCATACTAAGAGAGAGTTTTGGGGATATAGGCCCTTTCTGCGCCACCGCTATTAATCGCTACCTATACAAGCATGCATCACCAATGGTGTACTACAAAGCGGTGCTCTCGAACCAGCAGAATGCAACAGGCCTTACACATGCCCAATTCCTGGCACTTCTGCCCCCAGGCACCAAAGGAGCAGGGGTATCCTTTACACCGCAGGGCTATACCTGCGGGCATACGATTACGATTACGATTACGATTACATCATGGCCCCTCAAAGGGGGCGCCCGTACGGAGCCAACCTAGGCTCCATGGGCAGAAATACTGGAACCTGGTCCATCAGAAGTGAATGTCTCAGCAATATCACCTCTTGGTCCAGAAGAAAAGGTATCGAAAATACGACCTTGCCATTCATCCCCGAATAATGACAAATCAAAGTAAGGATTATAGTCCTCACATTCCTCCGACCTCCGAAATTCCATGCATTCATAAACAAACTTTGCAACTTGGAAACTTGGCTCTTGGTCCATGAACAATCTCACGTTGTCTGAATTATGCTTCATTGTACTAGAAGCTTCCTGGCAACCTCCAAACTGTGCAAACAAAACGGTATTATACTTCTCACGAATTCTATCATATGCTGGGCATTCAAAAAGAAAGTGTACCTCGTCCTCAACCACTGTGCAAGAACATTTTGAACATACACGATGCTGCCTTGGCAGTTTGGGACGAGCCCACCTCCCAGTTTCAATAGCAAGATGGTGTGCACCAGTACGAAACCGCATTAACTGTTTCACATAAGAAAACGGGATACCTGATGTGTGCCTGATATACCTTGGCATACCCTGAGGATAGCCTGCCTCTAACTCCTCCTGAGGGATGTCTCCCGTCATAAACCACGAATGATATGTGGAAAGCTTGATCAAATTTGAGCTGACAGATTGCCTGGGGTTTGCATATGCGGCCACCTTGTCCCATGGCTCTTGCAACATGGTATCCCAAGTACCCCACACTTTAGGCCATGGAATAGCTGCAAGTTTATCATTGTCCGGCTCAGCTAGGCCATTTGTTGCCAGAAACTCTGCAATGGTCCCATCTGCGTCTCTACCCTGAGAAAGAGAGCGTACTGTATGCATAAACCGTCCAGCCCAGCTCTTAGGAGCAGAACCAACCCCCTCGCCTGCGTAAGATGCCAAAGATTCACGCACAGCCATGCCCAATAGGCTATCAGAGGGCACTTTGCCAAGCCTACGCCATAGATCAATAGAGGCTCGTAACCAACCCTTTGCCACTGGCATATGAAGTGTATCCGATACATCGAGGCCGACCAGACCTGGTACGCTCTGGACTCCTGGCTCGGCGATTTCATAACCCCGCTATTGACGGATTTAGACTGGAAACACCACACAAGAAATGCAAGCATATATGCTTTGCTGTACGCTGACACCTTCCCTTGGAATCACATGGGCGTCCCATGCCCCAACTACCTGCACAATTCTATGATTGAAATTGACAATGACAGACCATTTGACCTCAACCAGTCGCTTACAATACACCACAATCCCATCAGAACTGTCAACGATCAGTATACACCCCCAGAGGTTGCACAGCACACAGAACACACGGTGGGACCAATAGTTGTCAACCTTGTACCAACCTTGTACCAAACATCAAGTGCTGCTGACCCTATGGAACAAGATGCCCATGAACTCTTGACTGACCCATCCAGGCCAGCAGAACCCCCTACTGCGACGAGAATAACAATGCAAAACGCAAACACGCCAATGGCAAATACACCTAGTTGTCCAATGTTAACTAGAGTGCCAAGGATGCCCGACATTCGGGACTTCTTTGCCCCAGCAGCCCCAACGCCACCCCAGGATGAACCTGCAGAGGCTCCAAAAGAAGACCAAATGGGTGAACAGGGAGATGAGCCCTCATTTCCACCCCATTCCAATGCACATGGGGAGCAGGAAATTGAGGAGATGCAGGAACCTAACAATCCGCCAGAAACTGATGCCGAACAAAGCATATCAGAAGGCACAGGACAGAGCCCTCCCTCTAGGCCCATTAGTAGCAGCCGTTGCGTACCTGAACCAGAAAGACCACATGTTGACTATGATCAGAGGCAAGCCCAATGCCTCAAGGTCATGACCCAGAACATCCGAGGGTTGCACACTGGCTTAGAAGACATTCTGACCATCCTGAGAGAACACCAACCAGACATACTAATCGTCACAGAGACAAAACTGACAAAGAGAGGGCGCAGTCGGATCAGCCAGCAGCTGGCAGGACAGGGATATAGGCAACGGCACAGTGTGAGGTACCAGCTGAAGCCTCAAGCTGGTGTTACTCTACTCATTAAGAAGAGTTTTGACGAGCTTGGGGACATAAGTGACATCAGCACCCCTGATCATTTGACAGGATACATGCGTGGAGTTCAAATCAGCCTCCCTGGCTGCACGCCCCTAGATATTGTCGGTGTCTACATGCCCACAACACATCCAGACGACAAGCACACTCGTGCAGACATATACGACACAGCAGCTCACCTAGCAGAAAATGCTAGTGATAAGTGCCAAGGCACACATAACCTCCTCATAGCTGGGGACTTCAACGCCACACTTACTCGATCTGATAGGGCATCTGGGAACTGCAACTCCATGGACTCTTTTCATCGAGAACAGATTAGAAAGGGAAAACTATACAGCTTAGACCCCCCTAAGCTCCACAGGCCAAGAGCCTACACATGGAGAAAGGGTGCTGCAGAGCAGCCCGCCAGCAGAATTGATGACATGTTCACCACTAACAAAACCGTACTGAAAGGGGCCACCTCCAGAGTATGGGATATGAGCGGAACCGATACAGATCACGATCTGCTAGAGATCTGTATCCCGTACTCCAACTTGAACATGCGGCCGCCACCGCCCGAGCTGGATGGAGCCTCACTAGAGCCGGACAAGCAGAACATAAAGCAGCTTCGTAAGCTCACCAATGAAGAAAGAAACACCCTTAAGACTGCGCTGGAAGAGGAGCTTGGGGCCAGGTTCTATGAAATGAACAGCAAATTGCAAACCTTGCTCGAAACCACTGTGAAGCCACACTTGGCACATAGAAGTGCTGATTGCAACCCAGCAGATCTACCCCCTACAACCCCGCTCTACGGAGCAATGGCCCCTGGGGAAGTACAACAAGAAATGGAAACCCTGAGTCGAGACTTGATAGACCTCCTCCTTCAAGCAAGAGACGGTATTATGCAAAGGGGTCCTACAAGAGCGTACAACTCAAGTGGCACCCACTATCGGCCCCGCTCAGCAGCTCGGGAACGGATAGCACTCTCCACACTCAGGAAACAGATAGTGCACAGCCTACGGCAGGGGGCTGCCAACAAGGAGGAACTGCCAGACGAGGTTCAGGCTGCCTTAGAAACCATGGGTATGGAAAGGCAAACCGCCGATGACAGCCTCCCAACACCACTGCCAGAGCGGCTCAAGGAACTCAAGGTCAAAACACGGAAAAAGATCCAGGCCATTGACAAGCAGCATCAAACCAAACAACGACAACTTATCATAGCCAAGCGGCAGGCACTGTACGACCGCAGGCAAAAGATTGGTAATCAGATCATTACCGGTCAATATAAAGGCAGAAACAGCATGCAGTTGAGGGCCATATACAATGACACTGATCAAATAGTGACAGAACCTGATGCAGTAAAGGATGCGATTGAAGGGTATTACACCAGCAAGATGCTCCCTGCTCAGGGCAGTGGTACCAAAACAGGCCTATACATGCCTGCTGATCAAACACGAGAATACCCCTGGATGCAAGAGGGTTCACCTGACCCATTCGCCCTAGCAACAGCTACCACAACCGGCCTGGCCCCCAGGATGTGGCTACATGACAAAATAGCAGACAAGCAAGCGTTTGAGGCATGTCTCAAATCCCTGTCCAAAGGCAAAGCTCCCGGGCCAGATGGAATCAACGAGATGCTAAACCTCCTGCCTATACAGGCCCAAGAAATGCTGCATGCCTTTATCCAGCTCATGTGGGCCACGGCGTACACCCCCAAGACATGGAAGGAAAGCCTCACCGTCCTACTGTACAAAAACAAAGGGACAACATTTCAGCTGCAATACTATCGCAGAATAGGCCTAGAAAACACCATCTACAAGCTCTGGACTCGAATGATTACATGGACGTTGGCAGACTATGCAGAGAGACATAACATCATCAGCTATACACAGGGAGGTTTCCGCAATAAGCGCACATGCACCGACCAGTTAGAGTTGCTGACCCTACTCCTGGAAGATGCAAAGCTAACCAAAAAAAAATTGTACCTCCTCATGGTGGACTTCTCTGAGGCTTTTGACACGATAGATCATGACAAGATGCTGCAGATAATGTATGACCTTGGTTTCCCAACAGATGCACTGGAAGTGGTGAAGAACTTAAACATGGGAGCCACCACTGCCATCAGCACCCCCTTTGGTCCTACAGTGCCCATATCAATGGACAGGGGAACCATCCAAGGCGACAGCCTGTCCCCCTTTCTGTTTATGGTATATCTGGAGCCACTTCTCCGCTGGCTACGGGTGGGGGGCAAACGGATATGTACCAGGGTCATTCGCCAACCTCACAGCACGTGAACAATTGAAACAACAGACACCAGATATCACATATGCTGACGATCTCAACCTTCTTGCCGACTCAGTTGAAAAGCTGTGTACCCAGGCCCAGAAGGTTAGTCTGTATGCTGACTGGGGCGCATTGCGTGTCAATAGCACAAAAACCTTACTGACTGGCGCGCGGTACAAAAGTAGCCCCAAAGACCCCTATGATGGAGCTACACTGCAAAGGCTCCTTTGCAATGTGCGGGTCCAAAATGCGCCAGCAACCTTCCACGACCCCCGGGAACCCTTCAAATACCTTGGGGTGAAGTTCACAATGAACCTCAAACAAGCATATGGTCTTCCCACTCATCTGCATGTCAAATGCAGCCGTTCATGAAGATGTAAATAGAGGAGGCCTGGGGTCCCCCTCCCTCCTTACAGAGTATGCAATGGTCCAGGTGCAACGCCTCACTGCGGCACTGAATGACACTGGCCCGCTGGGTGCCCTCAGCAGAGCTAGAATGCAACAGGAAAAGTGTCTGCTAGACAAAACAACTGCGGCAGCTCACCCAGCCTTGGCGCAGCACAGCATGAGGCTGCGCCAGCAACTTGCTTGTGTACGGATAAACATTGAACTTCGTAAGGACCAAACAGAGATTCTATCAATGGACAGTGTGAACCCCCTCATACAGGAAATTGTTAGCATCTCCGGTCATAGTACAGCCACAGCCAATGCAGTACTCGAGGGTATTCACACCCCTGACCCTCCACCCCTACTGATTCTGGACCTCTATCACCTACGCATAGCAGGCTTCAGACGACTCCAGGACCTGATGTCTAACACTGGCAGAGGCGTCCTCAACATCAAGCAAGTGGAACTTAAGATAGGCAAGGCACTCACCGGCAGGGCGGCTACTGCCTTTCGGAGGGTCAGCTACATGCTTACCCTTCCCCCAGGGGCTACCAAGGACACATACAAGAGCAGACCCCCAGCCATAAAAGGACAGGACTGCATCCACCCAGAATATGCCAGGCTGTTGCGAGGGCAGCACCACATTGAGGACATGGACGTCCGTCAAGCCACCTTGCCCCTGCTTTGGTCAGCTCAAGTCCAGGCAGCTAGCACAGAAGCAGCAATGGATGAAATACAAGAACACATTGCAAAGTTGATAAACGGTCGCGTACCAGGGCAAGCAAAAGCAAGCAGTGTTCGGGCAACTGCGTCAGACATCACATGGCCCCTGTCTGCTGCACCCCTCACAAACGAAACAGGATTCTCTGTATATCACAGACTGACAGCTCAGCTCAGCACCAGGAGCAGATCTGCATCCCAGGGGCCCACACGACGGATAAATAAGACCAAGGTGCGCAAAGAGCTCAACCAATTGTACCACAACTTTGCCGAAGGGGTCGATATTGTTGCCGGTGTTGAAGGCACACAGAGTGCTGCTGAGTTTATGGGCCGTGGCATAAAGAGGAGAAGAAGAACAGCCTCACAAAAGCAAATAATAATCCGCTGGGAACCGACAATCATGCAAGGCTGGATGATCGAAATAGCTAAAATCATGGGGTACGCAGTGCAAAGTGCCACACCTGTCAGCAACCAGCAGGTCGGTGAGGCCAGCGGCCTGGTGACAGAATGCTGCGGGCCCAATTCCCATATCACGGAACCAGAAGAGGATGATGATCTGATATCTTGCAATCTTTGCGCCCGCCGGTACCACATTGGCTGCCTCCCACTCCAGGAGCATCCACACAAACTAGCCCCAGCAGGAATGGAGGAAACAGGGAGCATCTTGGTCTGCGAGCACAATGTGACAGAAGAGAAGAACTATGCTCACTGGACCTGCAAAGAATGTCGTGAGAAGGCATACACAATCGAGACCCTTCCTGTAGATCTCAAACACTACCAGGTCCATTGGCAACCACAGGCAGAATGTGAGGCTGACCTATGCCAAAGGAACCCAGCCCTAGCTCAAATGGTGGCAGATTACCAATCTAACAGAGCCCAACAGGCACACGAGGAGGCAATAAAACAAACAAAAATTTAAGGAGGCAATAGCACAAGCACATCCCCCCCGGAGGAACAACGCCCTAGCCCAGGAACAAGAACAGCTGACACCCATGCAGAAACAAGGAGAGTAATATTACTTCCCACTCCATCCACAACGGTATAACATACGCCTTGGGGAGGAATGGAGCAGTAAATTTGCAATTGAGACAAACCCAATCAATCCTCATGCAGACATCTATCCCACCGGGAAACATGAAGTGTACAGCCGCGAACTGGAAATGCGCATTGATGGGGTGAACTGGTACAAAAACCTGGCATGCATTTATACACCAGATGGCAGATGCCGGTTTACACTCACCACCGCAAGGGCGGCAACCCTGTATCATCAGTACCTCCACTGCACACAGCACAAAAACCGATTAATGCAGCAACTGAAAGTGGGCAGCTTTGCAGAGGAACTTTATGCACTAATGTGCAGGTACAAAGATGGGGCACAGGTCCGCAACAGCTCCCACAAGACAGGTACCATCAAAGTTAAGAATCATTGGGCCACCCCTCCTGAGATCTACCATGCCCTGCAAGACCTCATGCAGATTGACAAAGAGCGTTTTGCAAGTCCCCTCAACTATAATCCCAGGATGGCACATTACTGGAGCGTTCACGAAAGGGACCAAGTATTTGGAGCCAAGTGGGACACATACAAATACCAATGGACCGGAAGCAGCGTGCACAACCCTGAGTATGAAGATGAGGACCTTAACCAAGACATTGGAACAGCTATTGCTGCTGCACGCTACACAGACGAACCAGTATTTGGGGTCCACATCCTCCCTGCATGGTCTGACACCAACAGGACAGCCTACCTCCAGTGGCTCAAGGTGTACCCTGAAAACTGCAAGCACATGCTGCAGCTGCCGCGCCGGCATTTTCGATTCCAAAACCCCACGACATGGGAGCAAGGGGAAACATACGCCGGCAGCCCTAGATGGGATGTCAATTTCATTGTCACCGGCAACGAGGCTGGGTTTGCCCAACATTTCCCCTACTGGGACGCGTCGTACATGGACAATGTATACGACACACTGCAGGCGGCAATAAACTCAACACTGCCAAATGGCTCAGAAGTTAGGGATATCAGAACCTTGGTCCCCCACTCATGGACAGCCAGCCACTCCCACACAGCAACAACGGCTGACCCAGACAGCAATAGCGCACACTTGCACACACTAGGATATCCTAAAAGGGAGGACTACAAGAAGAGAAGGCACGACAGTGCTGCTAGATCAGACCCTTCCCCTATGGTTAGTAGCCATCCTGACACCCTCAACAACCTAGAAGCAGCATTTGCAAACATGCATGCCAACCCACCCCCTCTGAGGCACAACTGGACTGACTTTGCCTACACAGACGGCAGCTGCAGACAGCCAGGCGGAGACTGGCCAATAGGATCACCAGGCTTAGGTGCTGCTGTCTACATGCCAGCAAGCTGTAGCCTGGAGGACGACATTGAAATACCTATATTGCCTTGTGGCCCACAGTCAATGCACAACACCATCAACAGAGCAGAGCTCATTGGTATAATGGAGGCAATTAAACGGAAAGCATGCAACATTGCAACGGACAGCCTCACCTCCATGTTCCAGATCCGGAAGCAGCTGCGCCGTCCGCAAGACCAAACGGACCACCAACACAGCTCACTGCTCGAGGAAGCTGCTCGGATGATTGGTACATTGGTACATCTACGCACACTGGTTGGTGGCGTACAATAAGGAAGTAGAGCCTACTGGTGAGGGTACCCACAACAAAAGCACAACCTTAGCAGTTCTGGCTCACCACAAAGCCACCTCCAACCCTACCACCCCACACTTCAGCGTCTACACCATGGCCTCTGAGTCCTTCTGGGCGTGCATGTACTGGAGATAACGACACAATGCACCCATGCAATGCATACATGCACAATGAACATGAACTACAGCACACACCAGGATATGCAGGAATACCCATGCCCCCTTCTGAAATTGTCCATACATGCATTGGCACAACATACATGATGAACATTGCCCACCCTGGGCCAGGGTCAGAGAATTGGTACTGCAGCTCTCTCGACCACACTGCAGATCGGCTGTTAAAGGGCCTCAGCTCTGCCCTACCAATGCATGTTGCTTCCTACAGCTAGGGTTTTAGGCCCACCTAGAAGGCCAACCAAGTGAACCACAAGGTTCCAACAGCTAGGGTTTAGCGCCCCCTAGATGGCACTACAACATGCCGCAATGCCTAGATGACGGACACAATGGAATGACAGCACAAAGCTTAGCCTCACCATGCATGGGTCCACAGCTAAACACGTACTTCGCCAGCATATGCCCGCTTGCCAAGACCACACGTCCACCCATGAGATGCTGACTGTTTGCCAAAGTTGAGATCCAATCATAGATGCTATGTGCCTGAGATGCCAAAGAGGTGTGCATATCAACATGTTCCATACCACCTGAGCCAAAAGTTGTTCTGATTAGTAAGTAAGGTGACAGGCCCTAAGGCTTTTCTGAAACCATCCTAGAAAAACCCTCCATGCCACCTCCTCACAAGCCTTACTGTGATCCAAACATTGTAAAAACTCCCCAAAAACCAATGTGATAGCCATTTACCTGCATGGCCTGCCGCACGTAACCACATGCCCACATGGGAGACAAGGCATGCAATTAGGAATGCCAATATGTATTTACTAAAACGTTTGTAACTCGTGCCACATTCTGCTGACTGTTGTATCCTACTGCTGGCATGCTCATTCCCGAGCCAACTTGGGCTCCTCAAGGCCAGGTAGGGGCCACCTTTAAAAGGAGCACCCGTTCCTTTCCCACGGTCTTCTTCATCTAATGTCTCGAGGGTACATCACCAGAAATTGAGCTGCTGTGCCTGCTGCCTTGCTACCATCATGAACACCTTTGGCGAAAGTTGCCTTTCCAGGCCAGATGTGGTCTGACGGAGCTGGTATCCAGAAGCTGCCGACTTCTTCGAGGTTCATACTGTCCTCAAAGGCCTCCACTCAGCCACTGTGTGGCTGCCAAAAGGCAGAAGCCGCCTGAGCTGAGGGTCTGCGAAGCCATGATCGGCTGACGATGGGCTTCTTTTCCGACTGAGAGCTGATTGGCAGACACTGTTAAGCCAGACATATGAGCTAGCTTAGGGTAGCAGACTGCATTGTGCCAAAAGCCAAATGGGTCCGACTGGTTGCGCGCACCCGACCTGAGGGAGATGCGACGCAACGCAATGCTGAGAGCTAGAGTTTAACGCCTTCTAGAGGGCGTCGGATGATTGAGAACAGCAACGAAAAGGTCACACTGTACAAAGTGAAAGGGCACTCATGCTTGATGGGCAACGAGAAGGCAGACGAGATTGCAGTAGGTGTCGCTAAGGGGCACATACCAGAAGAGAGCTGCCATGAAGTAGCTGCCCCCAGCAACGACAGGGGAGCAAAGTACTGGCCATACAAAACCCACGTGAGACCGAGTACAGGTTGCAAGATACGGCGCGCCCTGGGTGACCTCAAAGACTGCTTGAAGCTTACATGTCACAAACACTGCAAGCTTGGAATGGCCAACTGTGATACAATCTACTTCCAAAGCATGGCAAACATTCAGGAGCGATGCATGGGAACCCCCAGCAACGCTTTCATGACCTCAAGTAAGATAACGTACCAAGAGAGAAAGATAGCCCTGGCCTACAGATATGCAGTGATGTGGACAAGGAAGCGAGCCTATAGGTGTGGCTACGCTCCGGATAGCAAATGCACACTGTGCGGACAAGAAGATGGAGGCCATCACACTGCGTCGGGCTGTACAGCCCTCAAGAAGCAGTACATAAACCGACATAACAAGATCGGCCGTATCATAATGACAAGAGTCCTAAGAGGCAGACGCGGTGCATTTGTTGTCCAGATGGACCTGGGCTCGCAGCAGCGTTGCGAAGAAGACGGCCTAGAATACCGTCCCAGATGCCTGCCATGGCGCAAACTACCGGCAGGACTAAAGGATGCCATAGAAGCCTCCCAAGGAAACGTAAACAAGCGCCCGGATGGGCTGCTGTATAAACCAGCACGCGGAGAGCTACCCGCAGAGTTCTGGATAGTCGAGGTCAAGATATGCAGGGACACCGAACCAGATGCTACGCAGAACAGAGCAGAGGCCCAACATCAACAACTGATTGACAGCATAAAGATAGTGATACCCAACGCTAAAATTCACTACATGCCCATACTCGTGGGAGTAACAGGAACCATTTATGATCGAACAGCATCGTTCCTCCGAGAGCTAGGAGTGCGTGACTCCAGCCTAAACCAATGCTTAGTCGACCTAAACCTAGAGGCCGTGCGGGCCTTACACGTTATCTACAGAGCCAAGAGGGCACAAGAGTGCAAGAAAGCACCAAGATACTCACGCCGAGCAGCAAGCTAACACAGGTAGGTGGGCGGAAGCCCACCCACCATGGGATCACATCCTACAAAATGGTAAGGGATCCGTGTAATCTTTACACCAAGGAACCCTTCCCACAATCCCACGCTGGAGAACAATACACGGTCTCCTCGCGTAGATCTCTCTCTCTTACATTGGTGCATGAGGTGGAATTTTTGGCAAAATGCAAAGGCTCCCTCACTCACCTTCAGTTATGGGCCAGCTCCTCCCCGGGGGAGATGGTGCGCTTAGCGTAGATGCCAATCGTGCTCACGCCCTCCACGCTGAATATGCGAGTGTAGCAGTTGGGTTTGCAGCTGTGGTTGATGAAGCGTGCACAACCACCACAGCCAGTTCCATCTGCCACTCATTCATCCTCAATCCTGTGCAGATAGCAACATTAAAAACTTATTGAGATACTTAGTGCACAGCCCTCGAACCGTGCAGCACCGCCACAAGCAGTTTGTTAGTGTGTTACGAGAAAGAAACCGGAACAACTTGCTAAGCCTGGAATGCCATGACAAAGCGCCAAACAGCGGAAGTTGAAGTGCACGACCCTGTGTGGCTTTAGGTCTAAGGCATGGCGCAACCAAAGAAAAGTTTGCAATATGCTTACAACGTGTCTGCTAAAGACCTGCAGCCGCCCCAACCCTCCCCAACAGGCACTAATTCCTTATTGCCAAATGAACCTTCCATACTTGGCCATTCCAACATATTAAAGCATGGGAGTCTGTCAGTTCATATGGTTTAGGACATGTTTTGTGCATATGCATGGGATATGCCATGCAGACAGGTCCCTTTCTCCCGGGACTGAAATGCACCCCCAGCCCTTGCCAAGCCACTCTCAGAATCTACCTAAACAGATACGAGGAATCCCAGCCCCGAGCCTCATACTGCTGCTCCCGAATATCCGAAAGCACCGGCTGAATCAGCTCCCCAACATACTGGATCACAAACTCCCCCTCTGCAATGTCCTCCGCCGCAAACAGGCCCCATCCATGCACCCCACTCCTCCCAAACATCACCCGCTTCGCTTGCGTTACAGTACTCCTCCATCTAGACGCATCCAACACATTGGCAGCAGCAGGGTCAGCACCCCGCACTAAGTCCTGCAACGCAGTCCGCTGCCCCCGCCGGCGGCCTCCAGTTTCCCCAGCAGCAGCTACCTTAGAAGCGCTATCTGCAAGCAGCACCCAGCATCCGTCGTCCACACAGTGGTCATCCTAGTAGGAGTCGCAGGCACTGCATACGAAGACTACACTCTGGCTCCGCTCCGCAGACTCGGCATCAGCGGCAAATATTTGAAACAAACTATTCAGAAGCTGGCAATCTGCGCCACACAACACATGCAAAAGATCTGGCAACATCGACAGAAACTCCAGCAGCAGGGCACATCCGCAACCATGAGAGCAGGCATCGGGTAATCCCATATACGCGCATCTGTCTGTTTTATGATGGATTGGGAGGACAAGGTAGGGGGGGAACGCACCACGCGTGCTAGTACGGCCTCTCCCTTAAAACTACGCAGGGCTAACGCCCGGCGTCCACTCACTCACAGCAGCAGCTGCAGCAGCCCGTCACCCCAACCTTCATCCCACGCACTTCCTCGAGCAGCTCCAGCTGGCCCACCGGGACCTAAACACCCAACGGTCCTGCTGAAGTTTCCTTTGTTCCCCTGATAAACCGCACTTTGCTGGGCCGAACTTCCGCACTAGCGCAGCAGCATATCCCGGTACCTTCCCCTTAGCTGCTTCAGCTCGCACCGCCGCCAAAGGCAAACCCCGACAACACTGCCCAGGTTTTAGTGTCTGCGGCGGCTTATACCTCCGCTGCAGGCTACGCTCGGCGGCTGTTAGCTGCTGCCCTGCAGCTCCTCCTACCTCACCTTCTGCATAACTGCTGCTGCCAACATCCACACCAACTGCCCGTGCCGCTGCACCCCCCGTGGTCCCCCTGCCTGGCTTCCTCCCTACAGCAAACCCATCAGCAGCTGTAGTCCTCTGCTCCTGCTGTTGCTGCTGTTCCGCATTAGTATTTGAGCGGCGGCGTGGTAAGTCCAATATTGCAACCCTCATTGCCTCCTTTGTCTCTGCGTCAATATCTCCATCCGCCATCAACTGCTGTAACTGCTCTTTGAGGCCCGGTGGCCCCCCTGATCCTGGCGGGCCTTGCCGCCCTAATCTCCCACCTTTCCTCCTTCTCTCACCTAGCAACAACTCATCCGCACGGTTTGGTCCTCCTGTCACCGCCGCTGCTGCTGCTGCTGATATGGGCGGTTGCCCCTGCTGTAAAACCCCAGACTTGGAGCCTTCGCCTCTACCCAAACCCAGTAGCAAACTCCCATCTGCCTCCACTGCAGCAGTTGCTGCTGCCGCGGAGTGATCACTAAGCCCCTCCTTTGCTCCAATCACGGCAGCAGCAGCCGCAGCAGCCAGCGACAGCGACACCGAAACTCCTTTGGCTTGCGCCGCTGCAGCTGCTGCTGCCATTGCCGCACTTCTGCTATTGCTAGCCCTGCTGGCCCCACTACCACCCCTACCACCTGCCGGGGCACTCGAAGTGCCTCCCTGCTGCTGCTGCTTATCTTGTTCAATATTATTTGCTATGCTTGCACTGCGATGCCTGAAGCCCAGCGCTAAGCTATGAGCTAAAGCAGCATCTTGAGCCTCTCTCGTCTCCTGCTCGTTCTGCTTACTGGCCCTCTGCTGCTGCCGCTACTGCTGCTTCGATGCCTTCAGCAATTGGGGTGGCTGCTTCTGCTGCTGCTGCTGCTGCTGCTGCCAATCATCCCTGGAAATTGCCCAAGGCGTAGGTGTTGGCGTCCTAGAAGTTGATGACCTCTTCCCTGTGCTGAGCAGCTTCAGCCTGCCCATCTTCGCCTGCTGCTGCTGCTGTTCTTCTGGCTCCACGTCATCCTTTGGTCCACTAGGTGTCTGAGACCTAGACCTCTTAGCACCAGTGCTTAAAACCCTAGGCTTCCGCCTCCTAGCAGCTGATGGCGCTTCTTCTATCTCGGAGCTGCTGCTGCTGCTAGGCTCTGCTGCTGCTGCTACTACCTCTGCTAGAGGTACTTCTGCTACCGCTGCTTCTGTTGCTACTGTTACTGCTGCACTAGGTGGGACCTGCCCCTCCTGCTCCCGCTTAACACTTGCCAAAGCAGCATCCTCAGACACCTGTGATTTCCCACCTGCCGAGGCTCCCTCCACTGCGACCGGTGCTGTTAAGACAACCTGCGCCTTGCAAGCAGACACTGCATCTCTCGTCATTTCTTCCTCTGCAGCTGCTGGTGCTGGGGCCTCTTCCAGTGCTACTGCTACTGCTGGTGCTATTGATGGTGCTGGAAGTGGTCGCTGCTTCTCACCTTCACCAGACTCCTTCGCTGCTGCTGCTGCTGCGTCTGCTGCGGGTGCTGGGGCTATCTTTTCTCCTAGTGAGAATGGCAATAGAGGTTTCTTCTTAACAACAGGGGCTATTGACCCTTCAACCGCCTCTGCTGCTTTGACTCCTGCTGCTGCTGCTGGTGCCGGAACTGCTGCTGTCTCAACCGCATCTGCTCCGGCTGCTACACCCACTAACACGCCACTAGCTTGTCCCCTTTTCCTCCCTTTGCTTTGCCGCGTAGCGGCCTCACCAGCAACTGCCACAGCAGCAGCAGCAGCAGCAGCCATCTCATCATGGGTTGAAAGAGGTGGTGGGGTTGGGGGTGGTATAGCCCCCAAAACCACGTCACCAGCAGCATGAGGGGGTGATAGAGGAGGTGGCGGAGGTGGAGGAATAGGAGGTGTGACAGTAGGAGAG
Organism: Pseudopediastrum boryanum; assembly: GCA_963556185.1. Taxonomy (NCBI): domain Eukaryota; kingdom Viridiplantae; phylum Chlorophyta; class Chlorophyceae; order Sphaeropleales; family Hydrodictyaceae; genus Pseudopediastrum; species Pseudopediastrum boryanum. Next base: position 8,787,884 of record OY744494.1, read on the forward strand.
GCATCCACCAGCTGAGACTTACTCAAGCTGCATATGCCCACCCCCTCCTGCTGCTGCTCCTGCACCTGCACTAGCTCCTCCTCTTCCCCTTGGCTTCCCGTCCCCACCCCACCCTCTGATTCTAGCGTTCCATCTCCCCCTGGCTCCTCCTCCTCTCCTCCTTCCTCAAGCAACAATGCAAGCAAAGCAGCTTCTTCTTCGGCTTCGGCTGCCTCTGCTGTTGCCTTCTCCCTCGCTGCTGCTGCTTCCACTGGAGTGAGTCTAGGTGGCAAAGGAGCCATGGGATTGTCCTCAATCCCAGGAAACCACTTCCTCAGAATCACACGCACCCCAGGCCTGTAGTCCACAGGGGGATGGAAACACTCCCCTACTATACTCCGCACAGCTAACACGCATTGCTGCTGTTCCTCCAGCCGCGGCCGCTTTTGCTGGTGCTGCTGCTGCTGCTGCTGCTCCTCTTCCTCTTGCTGCTGGTGTTGCTGCAGCTGCTGGCCCCTTGCCTCACCCTCCTGCCCTTGCTGCTGCTGCTGAATGCCAAGCTAGGATTTCCCATCAGCTGGATGATCTACAGGCACTAATTCATCATCACTAGGTGACACTTCACGCTCCTCCTCCTGCTGCTGCTGCCGTTGCTGCCAATGTAGCCGTTCCTCCAGCAGTTGCTGCTGCTGCTGCTCCCGCACCCGGTGATCCTCCTCCTCCTGTTGCTGCTGTGCCCACCAAGCCCCTAGTATCGACCCCGTCCCCTCCTCCATCTTCCTCTGCCCCTCCTGCACTAAACCCTCCAGCACCTCCGGTTTCGTGACCAGCTGCACCAGCAAAGTAGCCAGCTTCCCTTTGGCCAAATCAGCCAGTAGCAGCTGCAGCAACTGCTCTGCTGCTACAGCAGTAAGCCCTTGCACTAACGCATGAGAGGGTCCTACTTCCTCAACCTGCCGCAGCAGCTGCTGAGGGTCTAAGGGAGCTACTCCTCCTGCTGCTGCTGCTGCTGCTGGTGGTGGTAGTCTCGCTGGTGCTGCTGCTCCGCCACCAGCAGCAGCAGCACCTAGATTTGCAGCTGAAACCCAGCCCACCCCGCCCAATGCATCTACATCCGTGTCCTCCTCCTGCTGCTCTTGATCTGCTGTAGTATGCTGAGCGCTGGTTGCCCCTCCCCAAACACAGCTTGATCACCACCCGCTGCTTCTGCTGCTCCTGCTGCTGTTGGTCTTGCTACAGGCGGTACGGACCCTGGCATCCCTCCTCCTCCTCCTCCTCCTGCTGCTGCTGCTGCTGCTAGCCGTGCTGCTGCCTGATTTGCTGCTGCAGCAGCTGCTGCTGCTTCTGCTGCTGCCTGCTCCGACCCTGTCCGCCACCCTTCCCCATCAAAGTCAAAATCCTCCTCCTCCTCATCCACCTGTCCTCCACGACCTACTGATCCCACCAACAAACCAGAACCTTGCTGTTGCTGCTGCTGCTGGTGCAGTGCTAATCCCACCCCAACCCCAGCCGCTGCCCCACCAACCCATAGAGCAGCAGATGTCCCAGCTCCCGGAGCCGGAGGTTGTGGAGCAGCAGCGGCTGCAGGGACCAGAACCCTGAGAGGACCAAAACCCACAACTCCAGCCGTCTCCACCGCTGCTGCCGGATTGCCCATCATCAGCTCATCGTCCCCGTCATCCCACTGCGGCACAAGCTCCGACAGTAGCAGCAGATCTTGCAACACAACTAGCACCTGTGGCCGGCTCACGTGCTGTAGCAGCAAACTGTAATCATACACCTCTGACTGCAGAAGGTACCGCAGCTGCTCTATACTCCTTACATGGCTTCCTGCGGCTTCTCGCGCGGGCTGCCAGCATTCAGTGAGTCTATCAAAGCCCGGGAACTGCTCGTAAAGTTGCCGTGGGCCCAAGGGGGGTTGTGCTGCTTCCATCACTGCTGCTGCTGCCGCTCCTCTGTGGTCTGCTAGTATCTGGCTCCGGAGGCACAAACATTTGACCGTCACAAGGTTGCACGTGAACCTTCCCAATGTCGCTGATCCCTTTCCCCTGTAACAGGTCCTTGATCTTAGCTAAGGTGTAAGGGCCCCTCAGCCCTTGGGCAGAGGTAGGTAGAAGGTTTTGCTCTCTTCTAGGCCACGCAGGTAGCGCACCTCTGCAAGAGCAAGAAGGAAAGACAGCTGGCGGTACTGCAAAGCACAGCACAGCAAGTAACATTCATCAAAACTGTGTTTATCCTGTAGCCCTACACCCCTCAGCAACACCCACGCACAGGCATCCTAAGTGTCAACCATTGGCCAACCATGCAAGTGTCAACAGTATCTAACAGTCACGGGAGGGGTCTACTTGGAAGCAAACCTATGGTGGAGCTTGCTGTGGGTGCATGGACCGGAGCGTTGAACCACACCAACTGCGTGGTTTGATAGGCTGCATATCTGCGGGGTTGACCCAGGTGCAAGGATGGTGGTTCTAAGTCGTTTAATATACTGCTATGTAGTCATCCCAAAGTGTCCCCTTTCTTTCAAATTCGCAATGCAACAAAAACAGGGTAGTGGTCTTCAAGCCAGTAAGTTTCTAACATTCCGACTGTGTGGATGGCCGGGCTGTTAACCCAGGTATGGTCAAGGCAGCCTCCCATCACATGCGTGGGCTGATTGTGAGCAAACAAGAAGCCCTCCTGCCCCATGAGGGCTTGCTATTTGGGAATGTGGTTGGGATACCGCTGACGGTGAGATGCTACATTTACGCTGATGTTGAATTCGCCCATGATCAATGTGTGTGTACACTGCCACACTTTCTTTGATTGCTTCATGGTGGACTGCTAAAGCTTGCTTGAAAACCTCATCTACGATCAGCAGAGTGCTGTTGGGCCGAATGTGAACTCCTATGATGCAGACATTCTGCCATGATCTGTATCGAACGCAAGCCGACACCATTGTTGCCTTCTCATGCCAGACAATAGTCGCTTTTGATGAACCTTGCAGAATCTTCACATCCGCATCACTTTTCACAAAAACACATTTCCCGATGCATAAGGGGAATATGCCACTAGGTGGTGATTGTGCTTGTCATATTGCTGTAGCTGCGTACACGGCATGGCCTCCGTAAGATGCAGGACGTGTGCTGCGGCTAACGGACCTGTCTCGCACATGATGTCTAGGTGGTGAGCATCAAAGCATCTGCAGTTCTAGGTTGTGGCACAGAATTATGTTTGAACCATTGCATGAATGTTGGCTATGGTTCTTTGCCAAAGAGCTTCTTTTCGCACCCTACGCATTTGTTCATTCCCTGCTCCTCCCACCTTGAATTGTCACAATAGTTCCTTCCTAACTTTGCGGAGCAGTTAAATGCCATCCACCCCTTGTCCTCGTGCGCATAAGGCTGCTGTATAGAAGACCATGCACAATGTAACCCCATGATCAAGAGAGAGCTGGTCAAAGAGTGCAGCATTGGTTTCGAGTATGTGTCCTAGCTGCTGCAGGGAGGATGGGGAATTGACGCCTATCATAGCAAAAGTTGAGCTTTTGAGAGGGTTGAACCCTTCTGACTTCCCTCCTGATAGAGGTCCAGCGGCGAGGTATGCTGGGGTTTTGCTGATAAACCCAGGCAAGGTCCTCTCGCAGCTGTTGTCCCACTTCAGCTTCATCAAATTCCACCCACAGCATCCAGACCTTCTGCTGGGTGTCTGTGTAAAGCACCCCTCTAAAATAAAAACCCAATGGCGTCATGGGATAGTTTGTCTGCCAACATGGCCAAATCTGGTTCTTTGCGTAAGCACTCTGAATGAGCTCTGCCACACACTAGCCCAGAAATTTACTATGCATACATGTTACTGCATAGAAGGGTTATCCAGTATGTGAGGCATACTGATGCCTTGCAAAGTGTCAGTGCCATGCTGTCTGTGACAACAGAAGCACTTGCAGCTGATGGAAGCATTGGTAGCTGCTAATAACATGCTGAAAGGCGGTTCATGCAGATAGCAGAAGGCGGGAGAAAAGCTTTGAGATGGGTGAATGAGTATTGCTAAGCATTACTAGTGAGACTGAAACTCCCTCCCAGCTCATACAAGCTGCTGCCTAGGTACATAGGCCCTTTTTCTGTGGGTAAACAAGTGGGCAAGTATGCTTACAAGCTAACTCTGCCTGCAGCGATGCGAGTTCATCCAGTTTGCCATGAAAATCTGCTGCCTGATTTGGCCCTGCTGATGGCAAGATGCATGCGTCCTCCACCGTTATTCTATCATGATAGTCTGCTCTTCTATGAGTCAGGTAGAACTGTGCTGAAACACAGGACAATTAGGGAGGGGAAGCGGGTTGTAACACAGTATCTCCTTAAGTGGGCTGGCTATATTACATGAACATAACATATGCTAGCCAGAGAAACACTTAAACCTAGCAAGTCTAGATGAATACTATTAGCATCCCTCTGCAGCATGAATGCTTAGCCCCTGGCTCTCATCTAGGTGGGGAGGAGTGTAAGGAGCCTTCCTTACAAACAAACAAAACTGTAAGGTGTGGCTGCACCAAGGCAGCTACGTCAAAACGACCAAACACACCGGGAGCAAGCCCCATTTCCCTACTCAACGGAAATGGAAACATCAGGCAAAAGGCATGAGAACAAACACACTATTATCAGTACCCACATATGAAAAGCTCAAACCACTGGGGATGAGACCTTAGCACCTACGCCGCAAGATTGTGGAGGTAAGCAGGAGCCGTGCAGACGGGCGACGCCTGAAAATTGTTCCTGCCACCGCCGGGATTCCGGCCGCATCCGCCGGTGGCTTGATGAGCCGCTGTGCGCCGGCAGACCCTACCAACAGACCCCTGAGTTAATCCGTTAATCCCACAGTTGATTCTCATAATGCCTATGTAAATCCCAGGATTAACTTGTTAATCCACAGGCAGCTCCGAGGACTGCAGGTTCACCATGATAACACGCTGTTAACGGCAAGCAAAACAGCTTTGAGGACCAAAAGTGACCACCAACATGCCAACACATTGTTTGACCATCGCAGAATGTACTCGTCATAACATGATTAGCGAAGTACTTTCTTGCTCACACCATGACATGTGCCCAGTAGCCCACAAGACTGTCTCGTACATGATACTGCCTTTTCAATAGTTAGGCTTGTTTCAAACAGGCGGTATATGGCAATGAGGCCATTCGTCTAGTTGTAAAGGAGAACCTATCTCTAGGTAAGACTGCCCGCATCACCACCGGTTGTGGCTGCAGTGCATACGATTAAACTGTTTGTTGTACTGCACCCCTGCTGCTTTGTTCTTTGTCCACTCATATTGGCACATTGGTGGACCCTTATTGGCACATTTGTGCAACTTCAATATTTTTTCACCTTCTCCAGCACTGCTTGAACTTGATGCTTTCGCAGATTCTTGCCAAGTTCTGTGAAATGCACATTGTTAAGCACTTGCAGGGGTCCACAAGCAAGCAGATTATGTAGGGTCCTCCATAAAGCTGATACTAAGTAGTAGCTATGTTGCTGTGCTGCAGTCTTCTCCTGATGATGGTAGTGCATTTAATCTCCTAATCCTGCTCATATATCCCTTAATCGTTAATCAGCTTAATCAGGATCAACAAGCTTGATCCCTTAAGTCCTTAATCCGGATTAACAAGTTAATCCAGGATCCTTTCAAGTAATCCCTAGATCTCCTAATCCCTTAATCCAATTTCCCCACTGAGGATTAAGTAAGATTAGAGGATTAACTCAGGGGTATGTTGGTAAGGAGATGGCCGGGCGAGGGCCGGCGGAAACACTGGTGACGCGGGCTGTAGCCCGCGAGTCTTTTTGGCGGTTGTAGCTGCACGGACCTCTACTGAGATTAAACTGTTTGTTTGGCCCCCCGAAGGCGTTTGACAGTCCAAACACGTATCCGATCATTATAGGGTATGTTTTCGGATACTTTGGCATGGAATTTTGTTTGCCGTATGGCAGCTTAAGCTCGGTTGAAGATGCTGATGAAGTTCAGCTGGAAGTAAACAGCAACAGCAACAATGACAGCAGCAGCGCAGTGAGGAAGGGCGACAGCAGCATAACAGAAGATATAATAGCAGCAGCACAGCGCCTTCAGCAGCAGCAGTACACTCGAATGGAGCAGTGGCCTTCACTATCGAGATGCCGCCAGAGAAAATCAACACACGCAGTCTAATGTCTCTACATGAGGAGAATATCTTCTCAGACATCACCTTAGCCTCAGGATACAAGGCATCAGCACCAGTGATGAACAGAGCAGCAGCAAAGGTTCTGCTATAAAGGCAGACCTTAAAGCAGACCTCAGCGCCATACCAGCACTCCAGCAGAGGCTAAGGGCTTCCACAGCAGTCAGCGCAACACTCGCTACAATCCTGTGGGCTTAGCTCAGAAGGACTGGAACAGTGGCAGTGCTGATGATCCAAGCAGCGTGGCAATGGGGCGAAGGCAGCACAGGATTGCAGTAAGGAGCAATAGGGCATGTGGCAAGGCCACAGGAAAGGTGCCTGTGCATGACACTCGCAGATTCAATAATGGCAAACTCTAGTTGCAAGTTGATGGTCTGCCATAAGTTGCTTCATTCTTTGTGGTGGTGATATGTGATTGGACTGTATTTGGAACCACACGAGCACTACTTGTTCCACAGCTGCTGTATTCCTATGCATGACCTCTATGACTGTGGCAAGTCCTGCTAAGCTTCTTCTGGGTGTAGAGGATGATCTTTGTTCAATATTGACATGCATGGCAGCCAGTTTACCTGTTGCTGGCATCATCTGCATTTCACTGGCACAACAGCAGCTGTCTTTGTAGACCTATCCATGGCCTGCTTTGGCCAGAACCCTGTGTCTCCACTTCTCTGGTGATAGGCATCTCATGTGAAGTCTGAGAGCAGTTGTACATGTGATCCAGCAGGCATCTTGCGCCATCTTTGTTGGTGGAGTTCAGACCAGATGCCATCGACCAGACAGGTCCTGAGGCTTCAGTATTTTTTTGTGAGGGCTTTGAAGTGCTCTAAGGTCTCTTGTAAATATATGTTACATGTTGCGATGGAGCAAGACAGCTTGCATGCATGGGAAGGGTGCATACTGGGGCACGATGGGTGTTTTCCACCCCCCCATGTTCAGGCCCGTCGATGGGGGCTTGCCCCAGCTCGTTCTCGCCCAGGAACTGGGCATAAAGTTGGAAATCATCTATAGATTACCGCCTCAAAGTTTGGAGCGAGAACGAGCTGGGGCAACCCTCCAAATCGGTTCGTGCAAGCTCGAGTGCCCTTTCGGCACCCCGCGTCACCAGTGTCAGAGGTAGGCCGGCGGGGGCGAGTCCCCCGGCCGGAGGGGGCGGACCGCTCCCGTCGAACTACGGGGCCTTGATGTCCTGAATAGAGAGTACGTAGGCAGCCGCTGGGCTATGTTAGGCCCACGGTGCAGGCCCTTCCCTATTCAACTATCCCTCATGTCTACGGGGTCGAACTCGTTATTGAATTGAATGATTGTCCCTGCATGTGTCCCACGCAGAGCGTTGCCTTTCAAAACACTCCTGGCACCCGATGCAAGTGAAAGATCTTAGGCAGGCTGTGGCCAACAGAATAGCTAAAGGAAACATTGTGGTTATGGCGGGAACAGCGCTTGTGGGCTTCAGCGTAGTGTTGATCCTCCTTACAGTATCTGTGCGCCCGACTTTGACATCTATCGCTGCACACGGGAGGCGCTCTTTAGGAGAATGTAAAGCTGCGGTTTGGAACAGAGGCTACGTCCGTGAGGATCTGGCGTTGACGGACAAGAATCTTGCAGAAGTTCTTCGCTCTAAAGCAACTGCGCAGAAAGACGTGATTCTGCAGACCTTCACGATGATAGAGCCCTGGCATATCGCCTTCATGCAGAACAGTCTCTGGCAGATGACCACATGGAACCTGCTGAATCACACAATATCAGTATGTTCTACCCACCAGACATGCTGCAATGCATGGGGCGCCGGGATGCCTGTCTACAGTAACGAATTAAAAGGTGCTCAAGATGATAAGCCAGTGAATCTCAAGTGGCTGCTGGCTCACAAGTTCCTGTCCCTAGGGTACAATGTCTTGTTCCTGGACTGGGATCTTGGCTTCAGGCAGAGTCCCTTTCACATATTCGACCGGTCTCATGACCTGCAGATGCTCTTGGATGCGCTGGAGAGACCTCGCATGGGCGAGTTTTCTTGTCCAGTGGGCTATGGAGTCACCATAAACCCATGTGCAAGCACTGGAGTATGGCTAGCCTTAGCCAACGAGATAACTGTCGCCCTGACCTACCAGGTATACAATATAAGCCGCACAGGGCCTTGGGAGCAGGCAGTGTTCAATGAAGTTGCGCCTCTCTACATGTATGAGTTTGGGGGCGTGTCCCGTGCCTTGACCTTGAAGCTCCTGCCGAAGGAGTTGGCAGCCAATCAGCCAAACATTGAAAGGCTCATTGCCGACAAGTGGATCAGCTCTGGCAAAGATATAAGGCTTGTGCATTGTGGGGGTGTTCATGGCCCGAATGACAAGAAAGATTGCCTAGCTGATCAGGACCTGTGGCATCCAGAGCTCTATAAGCCAGTAGATGTAGTACTTAAGGCATGGCACCACTTCGTGGGTTGACATTACTGTGGTGCAATGATCAGGGGTTTTGAAATCTGGGGCAGCAGGCACATCCTGTGTTGTGTGCAGCAATTCTAGTGCAGTCTGCACCTCAGGGGCTTCTGGGTGCCTTGCATTGCCTCCTGTCTTATCTTGTTCCGCTTTCATTGCTGACGAGTCTTAAGTGTGCAGCAGTGGGAAGTGTGACCGGGCGGTTGGGCCTTGTACATTGCATGACTGTGCTCTTGGCCAGCCCCAAGAGCACAGCATTTTTTGTCCCGAAGCCATGGGACCCAAGATGACGCAATGCTGTTTCTTACTACAGTCACAGCCATGAAGGATGCGTACATGCACACAATTTCACTTTTTTGTTGGTAGACTGCGTCACTGGGAGCAGGTGCAGAGACAGCCATGTAGTATTGATGGCTGTCCCTGTATTTATCCATAGTACATAAAGGAGCTGTACCACCTCGCTGTATCTTGTGACAGCTTAACATGAGGTGCGGCATATTCGACACTTTTTGCTACGGCATATCTGAAACGTATTTATAATACATGAAGGACGGGTGGATACCAGATGTATTGGCGCAGTACAAGGCTTGTAATATACCTGCTGCTGCCCAGGATCATTCAGCAGCAAGGTAGGGTCTATGTTTTAAGCTTAGGTTAAGATTTAGGGGTTCTGGGTGTGAAGCTTACATAGAGAACCCCTGTCCTTGCTGAAATCTTGCTTTGCAGTTGTGTTATTGGTGTGTCTGTTGCTCGCTGCTGCTTGGAGGTGTAGCTGCAGTAGCGCAGGCAAGCGTTTGTATGGCCAAGTTCCCTCAGTTCTTAGCAGACGGCTGCTCTGAGTTGATGATGGGTATTGGCTGCCTGGTGTCTCATGTCTGTCATTAACTCAGAGCAGACATGCTAGAGTGTTGGACTAACGTTGGACGTTGCAGGTACACACATCTTTGAGTTCTCATGTGTGGCTTCAAGACTATATGTTACCTTGCTATTTGCTGCTGTAGCTCTGATCATTGGATTTGATCACATGTCACTGTGAAAGAGGGATGTAGTGTTGGCTGCCACATGGGTCTTCTGAGCTGTCATTACGGTTCCCATCTGCCGTGCTGGAAGTTGGACCATAGGCTAAAACTGTGGCTTTTCCTGTATGCAGTTTGTAGGCTAAGAACGGGATTTGGAGGGCTGCATTCAGTGTATGGGTATGCGGGTATGGGTATGGTATGTATGGTATGGTATGGGTATGGGTATGTGTATGGGCTGTATTCAGTGTATGGGTCTCAGGGCTGTATTCAGTGGCTAAGGGTTGGTTACGATCGTCTAATGCATTGTGGGAAAGGCTGCAGGGTGCAACTAGTAACAGTCTTCTGGGTATTGCTGCTATGCTAGTGAATCTATTCAAATGGCGCGGAGTCGTGCCCGGAGGCATGTAGCATGGGCTGGACGATTCATGGCAATGTTGCATATGATTACTGGACAGGGTGCTAGGGATGACGCTAACACCGTGCAGGATTTCATCACACATTGTGGGTATGATGCCTCAGCCAATCGTATTCTGCCCGCTCCAAGTGGAGTAGTTAGGGCTGCATGGGAGAATTGACTACGATAGAACCTTGGGAGGGCTTGGGGTTAGACCCAAGGACAGCAGATACATCAGTCGTGAGGCTTGCCACATACAATGGTTGGTTTGCTGTACCACAGGGGGATGGTCAAGCACAGGAGAAGGGTTACCCCAAAAGCATGCCCAACTACATTAAGCATACTGGTGGAATCCCCTTTGCTCAGGTTAAACAGTTAATGCGTCTCCGAACTGGTGCACATCATTTGCGGGTGGAAACTGGGAGATGGTTGACGCCCAAGTTGCCAAGGTCACTGACAGTCTGTCAGAAATGCACGTGGGGTTCCACGGTAGAGGATGAGTATCATGTATTGTTTGAATGCCCTGCTTATCACCGCATCAGGTTGAAGTATGAGAATAGTTTGTTCTCCCAATTTGGTGGAGTGTCACGGGTTGCTAAGTCAATGAAGCTTCCTGGGAAGGTTAGTGCCTTCATGGATCAGGACCCAAGAAAGGTTGCTGCCTTTGTTTCAGAGTGCTTGGACTATAGGCGTTTTGAGGCACCGGACTTACATCCATATGTGACATGAAGTGAGACGCTTCAGGAATTAGGTCTGGGTGAGTTCAAGGTTGATACATTTTCGTCTGATTATGATGACTATGTTGATGAGTTTGGTTTAGAGTTAGATGCCCGTGGACCCTAGTTTGGCTCCGTCACGGGCGGCCCCTTTGTGGGGCCAACTTGTAACCTGTAATCTGTAATATGTATTCCCTGCAGGACAGTTGACCAGGGCGTGGACAGTAAGTGGACAGTGATGCATGGAATGGCTAACTTCAAGCCATGTACTACGGTGCCTGGTGCAACGTCATGCCTTTGCGTGAAGTAGAATGTATGCATTCCTCCTTCCGCGTTCAGCCAGCAGACCGCCAGCACGGCGGCATACTCTCGGGTGTCGACTCGGCAGGTGACCCAAGTTACCCCAGTGCAGAGTGCGTACTGGACATTTTGACATGCTGCGATGGTGGGCTGAGACAACAGTCCTTTTCAACATGCACATTGCAATTGCCTCGGCGTTTATGTTGCCGCGGCTTCCTTCGTGGTTAATAAATGGCCGTGGTGTATTGTAAAGCGTTTTGAAAGCTGCACCAAAAGCCAAGGCGTGATCAATACGTTAGCCTGAAGATGCTGCATCGGTGCCTGCAAGGATCGGCTTGTGCGCGGGCCATTAGGCCTGCAAGGCGCCATCGTCTTCTCCATGATGCTCGTGCCTATGCGGGGCCTGCGAGCGTTAGCCGTTGTGTTACAAGGGACGAAGTCGTAAAACAGCTTCATCATGTTGAACCGCTGCTGTTCGGAATGTCTTGCAATGAACTGGCTAGCCTTGCTGCAAAAGTCCACTCCATGTACCTGAAAGCTCTTCATGAGGACCCGCAAAGCCGTGAAGCCGCAGAAATAATCGAGTACTACACAGACGAGCTGCCTCATCAAAGCTGGCTCCTCTCGTTCAGATCAGCCCTCTCGAGTCAGCTCGCACATCACCCCTCAACCTCATCAAGCCCATTGAATAAAGCAGCAGTACCAGCACAACAAACAGCGCCCAGGCCTGCCGCAGCTACATCTTCGTGCACGCAAGAGTCTCTTTTCCAGATAATGCGCTCAGTAGCAGGCCTGCCAATCCTAGTAGTACAGCCCCTGCCCATTGGTTTTGGGACCCCTAGATGGTCTCGCCCCTTAGCAGCAGCAGATCCAGCAGCATGGGAGTCCTGGTTAGCAGATCTAGCAACCGTGTATGCAGCATGCTCACAAGAGCAACTCTGCCTCCAGCAGCAGCAGTTAGAAAACAGTTATGGGCCCAAAACTGAGGAGCAACTTGCAGACTTCATCATCAACCTTGCGTGTGCCATGCGCTGGGCGAACGTCAATGTAGATGACGACAAGCTGCAGACAGAAGCATCTCGCCGGCAAGTCATCACCTCTCTGCAACAGCAGCAGCAGCACCAGCAGCAGCAGCATGTTGATGGCCTTGCTCTGGCCGGCAGCCTCCAACACCGCATCACCTACACCATGCTCCTCCTCCTGCTCCCTCCCCCTCGCCCCATGCTAGATGCTTTCTTCTCAGCCACAGCCCAAGACCTACCAGACCTCTTCGACCTAACCCAGCTCCAGGGTTTAATCAAGGGCTTGCTCTTCTTGGGTGTTGTTCCTCCTGAACCCTGGCTCAAAGCCCTAGTGGGCATGGTGCGGGGTCGGGCGCCGGAGTTGCCACCAAAGGATGTGCAGGGCTTTGCAGAGGGTTTCAGGTTTTTCTGCAGCGAAGCCACGGGGGCTGGGTGGCTGCTTGATGTCACAGCACAATTGGAGGAGTTCACAATGTGCTAAAAGGGAAGACTCGGGATTGAAGCTCACTACAGTAAGCAGCCCCGTCAAGTCTTGCAAAGCAGAGCTGCAGCAGGGTATGGGGGTTGATACAGAGCAGTTTAGGTAGTCAGGGGCGGGCAGGGAAGTGGGACTGGTGCCAATTGGTGGAACCAGTGTTGACTCATACAGCGTATTTGCAATGGCTTTCATTGTACCAATCCAGAGGCACAGCCATGGCTGGGCTATGTGTATTGTCATACGTAGGAAGGAAGAGACTGTTCTGGGGCATTCTCACATAGTGTCATGCTCTTCAGTTTTCCGCCATACCCCTCGATGTCTAAACTGTTTGTCACATGTCCATCCTATACTTGCTCCGCAGTGGAAGCATTGCTGGGTAGTAGGCTGCGGTATTGGGACCTCAGCAGCAAATGCTTGTGTAGCCCTGAGCAAGGCATTAAACTGCTTGGCTTGCTGTTGACTGGGTCAACTGGTCAGCACATGGCAAGTCGAAATGGGCTGGCCTGACATACATTGGCTAGCAAGGGATCTAGGGTGGGCTGGTGGCAGCCATTGTGTCAGTTTTGGACAGGAACTTGAGTATGCCGTTGGAGCCTAAGTTGGCTTCTTGTGGGTGGCGCTGCCTCCACCGGCGCCCCGCTCTGACGGGGCCATTTGGTAATTGGTAATTGGTAATTGGTGTTGCGGCAATCTCAACGCCGATGATTGAGCTTGATTAGGTGGCAGTACACCAGCATAGCAATGGGTAAAAGGTGAAAAATCTTTTGCACTATGGCTCAGGGCAATGGGAACCACGGCCTTGGGATATAAGAAGGATGCTTCTGTGTTGTAGAATTCGTGTACCATGTGCTAGGTTGTATACTATATGTACGATGTTGTTGGGATGTAGCAAGTCCATCAGCCTGCGCTGGCCTGCCTAGTAGGTTGTGCACATGAGCGAGGCCATTTGCTTCTGTTGAACCGCACTAATGCTTGGAGTGAGCGGTTTGAAAGAATTATACAATTTAGAATAATGGTGCAAATGGACGGAAATGTACAATGAGAAGGCTTATCAAGTGAATGCTTACTGTGGCAAGGTGTTGTATGTTCAGTTGCAGAGCCTTGTGCCATGAGACTTGTGGGCATCTTGTCTTGGCCAGGAGCACTACCGCCCAAACGCACTTAGTGAGCGAGAGCTGAGAAAGGGAGAGAGATCCGCAGAGAAGAACGGCTCTTTGCATGGTCAATTATCCGTATGGCTTTTTCCCTCAATATGGGAGCTGTCTACTAGAAAAGTCTTATATGACCTTTAAAAGCAGACGGCTACGTTCAATGTAGGGAAGTAACATGCTGGAACCAGTGCGCAAACTCTGGATGGGCTTGATACCATGGATGCGAACTATTGGGCACAGGATATCCCAGAGTGTTCGCAACCATGGTATTACCCCCTCCAGAGTTCCCGCAATGGTTCCAGCATACTAGCCCCATACATTGTGTTGAAGTGCAGCCATGCCATGTTTGTTTGTTCCAGCCTACTCCACAGTACTGGTCCAGTACTGCTGCAGCTGTTGGCGTCTGTGTGTACAGGCTTGAGTGCCGTTCTTGTGCACAGGTGTGCCGGTGGTGGTGGCCGTACTGCAACGAGAGCCATGATGTTGTTGAGCGATGTGTTTACTGTCTATGCAAGTGACAGAGCATGCCATGTAATAACAAACAAACAAACAAAAATTTAAGGTGCGGCAACCGCAAAGGGCTGCTAGGGCGGCTAATAACCAAGCAAAAATCACTTGATAGTTAGACTGCCATGTATAAGTAAATGGATGGCCCCATCAAAGCGGGAGGTGTGAGGTGAGGGCAGAGCCACTCGCAGGGAGGTAGCCAATGATTTAGGCTCCAACGGCATACTTGAATAGTTCCTTTCCAATAGTCTCAATGAAATGGTTGCCACCAGCAGGCCGCCCTGGTTTCCTTGCTAGCAAGTGTACATACGTACATACAGGATACCGCTTGGTGTGGGTTATGGATGCTGTGAAGGAGTCTATACAGATACCGTACCTTCTTTGCACTGCATTTGCATTTTTTCCTTTGATTTGCAGCATTTTAGCTGGCAGTGGCCTCAATAGACATGTATTATAGTCTGCATGCACCTGTATTGTTTTGCATTGGTACATGTTCTGTATGTTGCTCCTTCATTGTAATTTCTAATACAGCGGTCTAGTCGAGGAGCACCTGCATCACGCATTGCATGTCTATTTCTCTAGCATGCTGCTTTGACCACACTGTGCAGTATGTGCAGGTGCCGGTCAGCCCGTCGCGCGACCCTCCCTAGCATGCAGGAATCGGGTCTGTTTACTCGCTGGCACATGTATAAACTGTGCCATACGGAGGTCAGCAGAACGCCTGCATAACAAGCTCCAACATACACACACAATAAAAAGACATACACAAGAGACCCACTACGAAACAATCAAACAAACAAAGTCGAGCTGTTTCCCCACTCACCAAGTTAGCCCTTCCCACACCCACCACAGCACTAGTGGGCAGACCATGCTTTATTTACTTATATGAGATAGATCACTGCACAGCTTTCGGGCCGTGCAGCGCCCGCGGCAGAACTCCATCCAGTTTGTTAGTATGTGGAGAGCAGATATCGAGACAAAGAGGCGAGACCGCTAGAGATTCAAGGCTGCCACACCATTAAAGGTACCCAGGAAGTTACAAGCTAACCACTGCAAGCGCTCTACCAACAGCATGCTTTGTGACTGGCCATGCTTTACTTGCAGCTCATCGCTGACTGGCTCATAGAACCCCACCTGACATTCCCCTTGGTGATAGCCCCCCTTGCGCTGGCTGTATCGTGTATTCTCAAGGTCTAGCAGCATACATGGCACTCCTCAGCGCCTTGATTGACCAGCCCAGATTACCAGATTACCAACCGCTAATCCAGAAGGGGATCCCTTGCTTGGGAGCCAATGAAGGCTCATAGGGCCAAAAGCACCAACACAAGCCTTCTAGTGTGAACAGCCACGTCACTTCAGACATCCTACAGGTACAAAATATGATCTAGTTGAAAGCTGCAAGCAATCCAGATGACTGATAGTAACAACACACTGTCTTACCAACACACCCACCATCATCATTACCCACCCAACACAATCAAGCACTCAGCTGCTGTGGTGCGTAAAGCCTGCAGTCATACCATGATGCAGGATACACACACCACAGCTAACACAGTTATACATGCATGGGCCCCTTGCAAGCGCAGATATAGCTCCACCACCACTGTATTGCTACCAGAAAACCCACCTTAAAACACCATGGCTGTACTCAGCACTAGTGGCACATGACTTGCTTGTGGAGCGAGCACCACCTTGGAACCTGCTTGTTCCCTGCTGTATGAACTGACTGGACCCTTCACACTCATTTATTAAGTTGTCAGCGTGTCCCACAGGTTAGGTGCCTGCTAAACAGCAAAACCTTCAGGCATTATGCAACCTAGCTGCCTTGGTGCAAAGAAAACACCCCTAATCTGTGTTTGTTTGTTCGTTTCAACCCCACAGAGACTTGTGAAGCCCACAGGTAAGCCACAAACAGTAAGATTACCCAAAACCCACGAGGTAAGGCGAACAGCTCTCAAAATGAGCACCCGCAGGTAGACGACAAGACATTCTAACTTGCATATCTGCTATTGCTCTGAACTGCAAAGCAAGGCATGGGACGGGGATGCAGCCACCTGTAACTCTCCACTGCCACATTGGGCCAACACCACTAGCCACATGAAACAAACACGAAACCATGTTTAACATCCGGGTCTGAGACCTGAAGTTGAAACCACTCATCAGACAGCCTTGCGGCGACGATGTCGCCCATGTAAAGCAATACAGTCTGCAAAAGTCCAGGTGACTCCCAGCCCAATGACCCTATCCGCCGTACAACACATTCAGCACGTTCACCCCAATCATATGTGAGCCGCCTCAGCTCATGCCATGTGCTATTCTCACATGATAAGAAGCTTTGACATAAGATGCACGGTTTATGAACCTTCAAATCCAAAACCCTACCTCCAGCCAATCTGAGTCCCTATGGTACAGAGCTTCTGACATATTGATAGTATGCGATGGCAAATCAGCCTATTTCAGCTTATGAAGCTGTGGGTTGCAGTTCTAGAGATTTGGCCACAGCCGCCCATCTTACGGCTGAGCCCACCGTACACTGCATACTACATGTGCTGTTCGCTTGCTAGCCAGCACGTACCACCAGCGCCAGGAAGTGTTCCCAGGAGATTCCTATTTGTGCAGGTTCGGCCCAAGGTGGTGTTTGCACTGCCATTACTGTGGCTGGCAATGCAAACAACACCTTGGGCCGCATCCTCACAAAATACATGTGCATGAGCTTGACCACTCATGGCCCACAAAGAACTACTTGTCCTGCCAGGCAACATGTCATAATGGAGCTGCGGTCACCAGCTACCAGCATGTACCACTTTCCAGCTCGCCTTGAACCCCATAAGCCTAGGGTCTGCTTGACTGTGTCCAATGCTCTGTGTTATACAAGCATTGCTCAACATAACATGATGATTACAGATTAAAAGTTGGCCCCACACACGGGGGCACAGTGCATAGTAACCCCAAGGCGGATTTCGCAGTTGATGGAACTCATGGGATACTCACTGATAGACTCTCAAACATACAACAGCAGGTTGGGGCACAGCCTCTCAGCTTCCGGAATGTCCAACAGGTCGAGCAGGCGACACAAGAACCTGATGCCAGCACCAGCAGCAGCAGCAGCAGCAGCAGCAGCAGCATACCGCTACCCGCTGATAACATCACAACCACCAGACAATCAGCCTCTGGCGTCAGGCCGGCTACAAGTAGTAGTACCAGCATCGCCTTTTCGATGGCAGCAGGTAACAGCAGCTTCATGCAAACAACAAAGCAAGGCCCCATTGATACCGATGGCTTGTTGACGTTCAGACATGGTGGTATGTTAGCCTGTACATACAGTAACAGCAACATGATACTCCCACCAGCATATGCTACCACCATGATGTGGGGAACCTCTGCCCCAACTCTTGCTAGGACACTTAGGAGCACCTCCACCCTTGCTATTTGGAGTTTTACCCTGACCAACAGCAGCTCCTTGGAGAGACCAGCCACACCTCCCTTTCTGGCCACAGCTCCAGACCATCTGCCTGTTTATCTCCTGCTCTCTGCTTTACTGACGCTGAGGTCTCTCTCATACCTCTATGAAGCTGGCAAGCCAATCTCTGGCCTCACGTACACACCCCGGAATGCCACACCAACAAAGCTGAATGTCACAAAGAAAAGAAAGACCAACCAGCGCACCGGCCTATTAGAAAAAGCCAAAGGTGTCCAAAACAGCATGAAAGCCCTTAAGCAGAGGCTGCAAGATAAGTATGTCATGCAATGTCAAACTCGCCTACAAATGGAGATGGAACACCCTGGGGCTTTTGCCGCACACTACCTCAAACGAGCAATTGCAAAGCAAGTGAGGCGCTGCATCCAACGCAGCAATGGATATCTTGAAAGAAAAGCCTACAGAATCTACAGGTACACTAAAGTCACATACATGCGTCCAACACCCCCTGGACAGAATGATGCTCCACAATCAGCAAACCTCCAGCCCCAGGATTGTAAAGCAGCAGACACAACCTGCCCAGTAGAAGCCTCATGTCCTCATGTAAACTGCACTGCACCCAATGACCCACACAGCCAGCATGAGGCCCATGATCGCACTGCTGTCACCTGCCAGGCTAGGGCCACCCACCCCCAGACCGTGCCCAATGCGCCCTTCGTAAGGAAACCAAAGCTAGGACAGAGTGCATGTCACCATAACACTTGCTGCAACCCGAGGTGTCAAGGGCAATGCCAGGCTTTCAGAGCACTCTGCCCTGAGGGCCTCCATCGACCCGAAGCCCGCACTACTTATGAGCAACTGCATGGACTGGCACACCACCAAGTGCAGCTTACAGGCTGCCAGCAATCAAAAAGTGCCTGGGTGTACTGCCCCACCTACCTGCTGAGTATGCCTAACCTGGAAGACAGGCTGATTCCCCTTTGGGTCAATGATCTCTTTAACCTCCTCCAGGACAATGTACATGAGCAATTATACCTGGCAATGCCAGCCAAAGACCCTCCAGACTTGAGCGTGCGTCCTTGCAGAGGCTGGGCCTGGGTCCCTGCAGACTACTTCCTCCGCTGCTTCCACCTAGCCTCGACCAAGCAGGCACTTCATGAACAAAAGCTATACGACCGAAGACTGCCCCAAACCGCACGACGATGGATACGCCAACCCATCCCGGCGACAGCAGGCAAGCCAAGCGACCACAGGGAGACAGGAGAAACAATGTCCTTACACTACGTCGAGTCGACGCTGGGCAGGTATGCAGTACACAGAGCGGGCTTCAGCAGACAAGATGCTGCCACTGCAGAGCTACTCGGCGAAGAATGGCAGAATGAGAGCCACGGCCAAGCAGATCCTAGACCCAGGGTATATACCACTATACCGCGGGAACAGGACAGTCTGAGAACGTTCCAGGGAACTTCAACAGGAGCTTCTTGCGAAGGGCTCAGCCTTGTCCCTCCCCCTATGCCAAGCATGCAAGGTGCAGGCAAGACTTTTAAAGCACCACAGACACGCGGCCCAAAAGCTCCCCACACGGTAAAGCGCAGGTCGAAGCCGGAGCAGGGTATGCGACGAATCGATGCAATGCTTAGAGCAGCAGTCCCTGGAATGGCCCCTGGCAATGCACCGACCAAGCAGAAGCCATTTGAGACAGCTGCCCCACAGCCGCATAACATCGCAGCAGCCCCGCACATCTCCAGAAACGGTCCCCAACACCGTCCGGACCCCCTTGTCGAACCTGATAGTGAGGACGAAGATGTTATAATGATCGATCACGATATGGAAGGCCTCAGCGAACCTTGCCATAAACCTTCCAGTCCCAATTGGGGATATGCAGATGTTCAGCGTCAGGTTAGTCCCACCCCACACACACAGTGGGTCACACCAGAAACCGTAGGACTGTACTGCCAAGCGCAAGATCGCGGGAACTGCGCACTGCATGCACTCAATGCTATGTCAGGCAGAACAATCATCACTCCAGCTGAAGCCCAAGCACTACTCCGACATCCACAAGTCCCAAGACCAGCCGACAGCGATAGGCCTGACTGCAATGCCGACGGCTGGTTCAGATGGGAGGCTATCAACAAGCTCCTATACTACACAACAACTATAGACTTGACCCTTCTTGTCCTAAGGAACCCTCAAAACCACCCACAGCACTCTGCCAGTACTAGCTCAGCAAAGGCACAGATACTCGCCCTGGCACCGCAAGGATGTAATGCATTGTTCCTGCATAAACCAGGCCACTTCATATGCTGGAAACGCAGCCCTATAAACGGCAAATGGTACAGCCTGGACTCGATCCCCTATGTAACAACACGCAGAATAAAGGAGTTGACTGATGCCGACTGGGCAGCATTCAATGGCACGATCAGTACAACCATAGCGGCTGACGCATACCTCCACAACGCCACTGGATTAACTCTGTACAAACGTAGGTATACACCGCCCCCGGCAAACAGAAGTCACATGCACTATGTGGACCTAGCAGGAATTGAGCTCCATAAAGCAGGCCCCACTCAGCGCCCTGCTGCTGCATGGATTGATGAGGATACAGAACGAGCCCGCGCCCGGGCCCAGAGAATAGCACAGGCCCGAGCAGGCACATCTCAGCAGCTTCCCAAACGCAAGCCTGCACAGCGTGACATAGCACCACACATAGCCCAGGCTGCCCTGCAGCCCTCCCAGACCCACAAACAACCTACCACGACCCAACAGCAAACAGAGGCACGCCACCCTCATAGCCCCTGGAGGCTCGCAACCGCATTAAACATTAGAGTGTGCAGTCAAATTGCCAGTCACTGCGGGCTGCATGCATTAGAAGCCATGGTAGGACAGGCCATTGCCACTCCACGAGAGGTCACCAAGTACCTTCAAGAGACCTGGCCTGCAGGAGAGGATAAAGAAGGGCAGGAGGGTGATCACTATTCCACACAAGGCAACTACTCAGATCTTGCACTACAACGCATCCTGTATTGGTTCTGGTGCAGGAGGGCTTGCCAAGGAACTGAATTCTTGGAGATGCACGTGGTCAAGATCTGCAGGGATTCAGACCCAACAGGCCAGCAAAGCAAAGCTGATTATCAACACCAAGTACTCATTGACAAAATCAAAGACATAGACCCCACTGCCAAAGTATGGTACTATCCCTTGCTTGTCGGAGTTGCAGGCACCATATACAACAGTACCACCATGAATCTGCAAGCCCTCGGTATCAAAGGGCAAGCTCTAAAGCAATGCATTTCAGAAGTACATACTGCAGCAGTTAAGTCCTTACACAGCATATACACAACAAAAAGAAAACTGGAAAAGCCCAAAGAGCCTCAATGGCACAGGAGGAACTATAAGAAAGTAAGCTAACAAAGGCGGGTGGGCGGAAGCCCACCCACGGATGTAACTATCCTATGGTAGGCTGGCCCAGTGTAATCCTTACACCAATGGGCCCCTCCCTTAATCTTACGCGGGAGGGCACCTCACGCCCCTCCTTGCGTAGCTCTCTCTCTCTCTGCACGTGGTCTCTGGCCATGAACAGCTGCAAAAGGGCAATTATAGCGAAGCAATAATACAACTGCTACACCAGGCTGAGGCTTTTATGGTAAATTATACAACAAATCCATCCGCTGGGCAAGATAGTGGCAGACACTGGCATGTTGTGAGGAAGGGAAGGACTGACAAAGGCCCTACACCAGACTGGTATCTTGTTGACTCCCTAGACCAGGCTGTGCATCCAGCCCAGGTGAAAACAATGACAGAGGCCGACTGGAAGGATATCCGTGGCACTTTATACATCATTAAACAAAGCACAGAAAAACAAATGCTAGACTCATGTGAATTCACAGATGAGGAACTACTGGCACATCAACAGAGACTTGCAGGAGAGGAAGCACGAGCAGCTCACACCCATGTCAGAGAGCAAAGCGACCCCCCGCATCTGCTTATTATAGAGCAGGATCAAGCCCAACGGTCGGGCCTCACCCAGACCACCCTTAGGAAACGGAATAAGAACCCACCAACTGAGCCTGGGCAGCGCAACAAGCCTAAAAAGACCAAGGCACCAACGACAGCCAAAACTAATGACAACTCATCCAGTATACCAGACATACAAAACTATTTCCACAAGCAAGCACAGCCCACAGCGCACACTCAGGAGATATTGCACCCACCCATACACTCACAACAGGTACAGGGGCTCTGCACAGGGACCCAATTGGAAACTCCCAATAAAGAGAGTGCTACCATCCCCACGCTGAAAGTAATGACTCTTAATGTGAGGGGGCTGTACTCGAATCTTGAAGATGTGCTTGATGTGCTGCAAGACCACCAACCTGATGTGCTCGTTCTGACAGAAACCAAACTAACAAGAAAAGCATGCAGCCAGGCATGCAAACATCTCAGTGGCCATGGGTATGTACAACGACACAGCGCATGCCAGTACAATCCTAGAGCAGGAGTAACCCTACTAATCAACAAGAGCTTTGCAGACCTGGGAACTGTTGAAACAATTGACATCCCCGGGGACCTTGGTGGTTACATAAAAGCAGTGCAGCTTCGCATGGAGGTCTCTACACCGTTAACAGTCGTTGGGGTATACATGCCTACCAGCCATCCCTCAGACAAGATTGTCAGATCCCAAATCTACAGGAGAATGAAAGCACTGACAGAAAAAGCCAATGACAAAGAGGAAGGTCGCCACAACATAATATTTGCAGGAGATTTCAATGCAACACTGAACAATATGGATAGAGCAAGTGGCAATACCAACCCAATGGACAACGCTCACCAAACACAGATCAAGGAAACAAAACTCTATACGCTGGACCCTGTCCAGGCTGGTCACCCCAGGAAATACACATGGAGAAAGGGATCAGCTGAACAGCTGGCAAGCCGGATTGATGACATGTTCACAAACAATGAAGCCCTTCCAGCCTCTGCAGTCACACAGATATGGGATATGACCGGCAAAGGCACAGATCATGATCTCTTGGAGGTCTGTGTTCCCTACCACAAGCTCAACATGCTCCCACCCCCACCAATCACAACTGACAGTGCCGAGAAAGCAACCCTTGAAAAACTGAAACGACTGAAGAAACTCACAAAGGAGGAGAGGGATGGCCTTAAGATTATCGTGGAAGAAAGGCATGGTCTAGCATACCACCAGCTGAATGACCAAGTCCAACACTTACTGCTCAACGACGTGTACCCACACTGGGAGCGCCTATCTAATGGAGACCCCGCAAGCATGGAACCCCTCCGGACCCTCTGTCTCGGAACTGCAGCTGATCCCGCCGCCCAAAGGGAGCTTATGGAAGCGCTGAACACTCAGATGGCTGACCTGCTGCTGCAGACTCGGGACACCATGCTATCAGAAGGTCCAACCACCATGACCAACCCAACAGGGCACCACTATCGGCCCAGACTTGTGGCCCTCCAACGTGATGGCCTGATTAAGTTACGAAAGAAGGTAGTCCAAGCATTGAGACAGGAACACGTGGAGGAAACAGAGCTGCCTGCAGACGTGTGTAAAGCACTTGAAGCACTGAACACAACAGCTGAGCGCAGTGGCACCTCTCCTCAACCCCTAAAAGCCTCTCTCAAACAAATTAAACCCAAAATCCGCAAGGAACTACGGGTCATTGACAGTGAGCACCAGACAAAGCGTAAGCAAAATGCCATTGCCAAAAGGCAGGCACTGTATGACCAAAGGCAGAAGATAGGCAACCAAATGATCACTGGCCAATTCAAGGGGCGCAACAGCATGCAGCTTAGGGCAATAAAAACTGGAGAAGACACAGTAGTTACAGACCCAAAGGGAGTCCTGGAAGCCATCACAACATATTATACGCCCAAGCTGATGCCAGCAGCAGGTGCCGGTAGCAAAACTGGACTGTACCACCCATCAGAGCAAGCAAGGTCATATCCCTGGCTACAACCCAACGCCCCAGATACCTTTGACCTGAACACAGCCATCACTAGCGGTGCTGCTCCACGACGATGGCTGCACAATGAAATAAGGGACCAGCAAGCTTTTCAGGCCTGCCTCAAATCCCTGGCTCGCGGCAAGGCCCCGGGACCCGACCAAATAACAAATGAGATGCTGAACATGCTGCCTCCCCAAGGACAAGACCTCCTACACGGTTACATCCAATTGATGTGGGCAACAGGCTACACCCCTAAAGCATGGAAAGAGAGCACCACAGTGCTCCTGTTCAAAAACAAAGGCACACCCCTCAAACTGCAATTCTACAGACGCATTGGCCTAGAGATGACAATATACAAACTATGGACCAGAATGATCACATGGGTCCTTGCTGACTATGCCGAAAGACACAACATTCTGAGCTACACCCAGGGTGGGTTCCGAAACAAACGAACCTGCATGGACCAGCTGGAGCTGTTCACCCTCTTGCTTGAGGATGCCAAACTGACCCGGAAAGACATCTATCTCCTTATGGTTGACTTTTCCGAGGCTTTTGACACAATTGACCATGACAAGCTGCTGCAAATCATGTATGACCTGGGCTTCTCGACAGATGCCACAGAGGTGGTCAAAGACCTGTACACGGGTGCAACAACAGCATTTACAACCCCATTCGGGAATACCGAACCAATGCCCATGGACAGAGGGACAATTCAAGGTGACAGCCTCTCACCGTTTCTGTTCATTTTATATCTGGAGCCCCTGCTACGCTGGCTAAGGGTAGGTGCCAGAGGATACATCCCAGGTGCATACAACAACCGAGATACGCTTTTCAAACTGAAACAGCAGATCCCAGATGTCACATATGCGGATGACCTGAACCTGATATGTTCATGCATTGGGGATTTAACCAGCCAAGCTGACAAGGTCACCCTGTATGCTGACTGGGGACACCTAAAAATAAACAACACAAAGACCCTCCTCACAGGTGCCAGATATAGGGCTGACGCCAAAGACCCTTTTAATCTGGAGAAGCTCCGGCGTAGCCTAACTGATGTGAAGGTCCAACGATCCCCTGCAACACTCCACGACCCACGAAAACCGTTCCGTTACCTGGGCCTGCAATTCACCATGCACCTTGACTGGTCAGCCCAATATCAACTGACCAGGGATACCATTCGAGACATGTGTCACATCATGAAGCACTCATACGCTACAACCTCCCAAAAGATGCGCACCCTGAATACATGCATACGGACAAAAATTCGGTATGCATTCTGTGTGGCCCCTTACACCAAAGCTCAGCTCAAAGCGTTAGACAGCCCCCTCTGTAGGGCAGCCAAAGAAGCATATGGTCTTCCAAACAGTACTGCCACGGCACTAGCACATGAAGACGTCAGTAAAGGCGGTCTAGGGTGCCCCTCCCTACTAGCAGAGTACAATACTGTACAAATACAGCGGTTGACAGAGGCTCTCAATGACCCCGGACCAGTGGGAGAGCTCAGCCGTACACGCCTGCAGACAGATGGCAGCTGCCTGGACAAACTGACAGCAATGGCTCGCCCTGCCCTAACACACCACAGCCTGAGGCTGAGGCAGGTGATTGCATGCGCAAGCATAGATGTCGAGCTCAAAAAGCAGGGACTTGGCCCAACAGAACTACCCGATACCAGCCCACTCTTGCAAGACCTGCAGAACATGCAGGCACTTGCAAGCCCCCAACCACCAGACCTCCTCCTAGCTGACCTTCACCAACTCAGACAAGTAGGTATGCACCGACTTCAGGACATTATGTCTTCCACAGGTAGAAC
The DNA here is from genome assembly GCA_963556185.1 of Pseudopediastrum boryanum. Lineage (NCBI taxonomy): Eukaryota > Viridiplantae > Chlorophyta > Chlorophyceae > Sphaeropleales > Hydrodictyaceae > Pseudopediastrum > Pseudopediastrum boryanum. Next base: position 8,813,240 of record OY744494.1, read on the forward strand.
TGTCCTTACAACACGACAGCTCATGTTGAAACTCAATCAATCAATCAATCAAAACGCAAGACCAGCAATGCCAATGGCCAAACAAACCTAGGCCACAAACACAAGGCTCCTGATCACAATCACGAAGCCACACAACCGATGGTGGATTTGCCACACACAAGCTGAGGCTAGATGCAACGGCGTGCACACCAAGGGGAAACAAACACCACCACTAAAACCCAAAACCTGCTCCACTTCCATCACACATGGGTGGCGGGGAGGCAGCAGGATCAAGCACCACCCTAGTAGGGGCTGGAGGTGGCTCCCACCACCTAGGTACTGGTGAACCACCATCCTCCCAGCCACTGAAAGGCACCACATAGCGCTCCACATGCTTATCAATAGCTTGCTTAGTGCGCCTTCTACACCTCACTAACCGTTGGCTTTCCCAAGGGTGCGTAAGATCCCACAACCTCTTCCTCCAAGCACTCTTAATCTGACATGAAGCCTCCCAGCTCCCCTCATCTTGACCAAGCACCTTCAGATCAGCACACACGCATTTCTCCCAGGTATGGCGAGGCCTACCCACTGGCCTCGTCATGTCACCATGTAATGAAGAGAACAACGCAATATGCGGCAACCTGCCCTCCTCCATGCGGCCCACATGCCCCAGCCACCTCAGCCTATTTGCTGTGATGTATGCTGACAAGGTGGCTACCCCACATGATTTCCTGATATGCTCATTGGTGTGCCGATCTGACAGCCTGACCCCCAGGATGCTCCTAAGGCAGCTAGAGTGCACCCGCTCAAGCTTTTGCGATTGCACTTTGGTCAGGGACCAACACTCACTCCCGAACAGCAGAATTGGCAACACATATGCCTTGTAACACTTCACCTTCGTAGCCAATGACAGATGCTTGGTACCCCACATCTTTTCAAACTGCTTAAACCTCCCCACAGCCTTACCCCTCCTGATATTCAACTCCACATCCAACCTGCCATCAGTCACAAGCACACTTCCCAAGTACTTGAACTGTGACACCTCTTTTACCACACCCTCACTGATAACCACCTCTGGTCCTTGCTGCACTGGCACATCCCCCTCCTTCCAATCCTTGTCAATGGACAGGATCTCAGTCTTGCTTGCATTGATGCGCAACCCAAGACTAGCAGCAACCTTGTCCATCACCTGCAGCACGACCACCAACTCCTCCCTGCTGGGACTTAGCAACACCATATCATCTGCATACAGCAGAACAGACAACAGCTCCACACACCCACCACTACCACACCCATCACGCTCAAGTTTCCCATCTGCATGATAGGCTAGCTTCACCCCACATCCCTCCGGCATCTGAGCCATTGCCTGCCGAACCACAAAGTCCATGTAGATGTTGAACAGCAAGGGAGCAATGACACATCCCTGCCGCACCCCGCCATGCACATCAAACCACTCAGACACCACACCACCCATCCTAACAGCAGCCTGTGTGCCAGTATGCAAGTCCATCAGCAACTCTATCAGCTTTGTGTGTACCCCGTACACATGCAGGATGCGCCATAGCGTGTCTCGCGGTACAGAATCATATGCCTTACGCAAATCCACAAAAGCCATGAATAGAGGCTGATCGAATGCTACAGACTTAGAGATGACCTGGCGTATGGTGAACAGAGCATCAGTGAGGCCCCTCCCCTTCCTAAAAGCAGACTGGTTATCAAGCAGTTGTGCATCGATATGAGAACTGATCTTAGCCAAAATGACCAAGACATACACCTTCCCCGGTATACTTAGCAAGCTTATCCCCCTATAGCTATCTCTCACTTTGCGCTCTCCTTTGCCTTTATACAGTGCCACCAACAGTGCACGTTTCCACTCCACTGGCGCTTTCCCTGACTCCCACACCGCCACAATGACCCTGTGCAACCATTTCAGCATGGTCCCACTGAGCTTTAGCATAGGCGCTGCGATACCATCAACCCCAGGAGCTGCCCCATTACGACAGGCAAAGACAGCTTCTTCAACCTCCTGCACAGTAGGTGGCTGAGCTGCTGCTTCACTCTGCTGGTTTGCACCTTGCCCTGCCTCCATCTTCTGCACTAACTCCTCAATGGTCTGCTGCATTTGCTGGTCGAGCTTGGCAGGGCAGTTGAGGACATCAGCAAAGTGCTCAGCAAAGCACTTCACCACCTCCTCCCTGCTTTGGAACAGCTGCTTGCCATCAGCACCCCCTAGCACAGCTGTAGGAGCAGCAGAGCTACTGCCCTGCTGCTCCTTGAAGATCCGCTGGACATGCTTGTGGAACACGGCTAGATTACCAGCTTTTAGAGCATGTTCCGCAAACAGCGCTTGCTGCTTGAAGTACCGCTCCTGATCCTTCTTAACCGCTCGCCTAGCAGCATTATTGGCCTCCCTGTAATCTGCCCTGGTAGCATCATTAGGAGAGGACAGCACCGCTGCATGTGCTGCATGTTTCCGCTCAATCTTCTGCAAGGTCGCATCGGATATAGCGAAATCTCGGCGCCGCTGCTGAGGCTTGAGGTTTAGACCAGCCTTATGGGCTGCTTGGCTGGCTGCCGCTGTTAGCTGTGTCCATTCGTCTTGTGCGCTCTGCAACTGAGCCCCTACCAGACGGCTGAACTGGTTAGACATTGCCAGCTCAAAGCACTGCTGAGTTGCTGCAGATTCTTGCAGCCGGCTGCAGTCATAGGGCCGTGCTGGCTGTCCCTTCGCACTGTGCTGCTTGGCCACTGACAAGCGGAGGCGCATCGTAAGCACCAGCATTCTATGATCAGAGCCACCTGTATCAAAGCTGCGAAAGACCCTGCAGTCTGTCACACTTGACATGAACCGCTTGGAGACAGCTATGTAATCGATGACCCTGAGCACATCCTGCTTGTTTCTATTAACCATCTTGTGAGTAGCAGTCCGGTAATTGCTGTGCTTGAAGAAGGTGTTGGCTAAGCGAAGGTTCAAGGCACCAGCCAGCTGCAAGAGTCGCTCACCATTCCCTGAAGGCTGCTGCTTCCCAAAGCCATGAGGCCCCATAACACCCCCATACGGTTCTGGATCAGTGCCAACCTGGGCGTTGAAGTCACCCAGAAGGACTAGCATGTCCCTGGAAGGCAGCGCTGCCAAGATAGCTTCCAACTGCAGGTAGAAAGCTTCCTTGACCTCCTCAGGGGTGGACTCGGTATCAGTCGGCGAATATGCTACCACGATTGAGGCGTTTATCCCACTGCTGATTCTCACACGGACTACCAGGATTCGCTCACTGACAGCAGACCAGTCGATTAGGCAACGGGACCACTTCGAGTTAAGAAACAGGCCCACCCCATGTTGCCGTGGCTGACCCTCTGGCAGCCCGGACCATATCAACTGCCAGTCCTTCGTAACATTACGACATCCACTACCCGGTATCCTGCTTTCAGCAACACCACAGGCTCCAACGCCAAGGCGAGACAGCTGCATGACGTAAGAGGATAGCTTGCTCTGTACCGAAGCATCGTCACTGCCGAAAGTTCTGCAGTTCACAAAAAAAAAACTGTTGAAACTGGACAAGGATATCACCGTTAGGACGCTGACCGCTTTTAAACGTATTGCATACATGCTCACTCTCCCGCCAGGCATCACAAAAGAAACCTACTGCAGCAGGCCACCTGTGCAAGCAGGACATGGTGCAACAATCCATCCGGAGTATGCAAGGCTGCTGAAGTTCCACAACCTCATCGATGACATAGACATACGCAATGCACCTCTCCCAGCATTGTGGGCTGCACAGACACATGCCCCAAGCACAGAGCAAGCCCTGACAGAAATTCAGGCTTACCTGTCCTCACTCAGCGCACCACCAAGAGGCCACACTAAAAGCAGCAGTGTGCGCCAGACTGCAACAGACATCACAGCCCCACTGGTGTACCGAATAGAAACAGGCTATCACGTTTACCAGCGAATCAAGAATGAGAAAAGACAGCCCTTCAAAGATATGCGAGAGCAATTATATAACAACTTTGCAGAAGGGCAGGACCAAGTAGAAGGTATAGAAGGTCTGGCAGTGGCGGCACGCCACACCGGACGAGGGCAAAAGAGAAAGAAAGTAGCAACACAGAACCAGGTCATTGTGCGATGGGCCCCAACAGTTATGCAAGGATGGGTGGTGGAACTGGCTAAGCAAAAGGGCTATCACATTGATGATGCTCCAGAGCACGCTCTACAGCCAATGACACATCATGAAGTCTGCAACACACCAAACCTCCCGACTGAATGCTGCTGTCCTAACGCCCACCTGCCAGCACGACGAATCCCTGCACGTACAACCCTAGCACATTGCAGCATATGTAGCAGACGATATTATATTGATTGTCTCCCGCTAACCCATCACCCTGCAGGGGACATATTGGAAGAGGATGTCACGACAGGCTGGACCTGCATTGAATGTAACAGGGATCAGTATGCCACTAAAGGCCTCCCTCTTGATATAAGGCACTACAACGTCCATTGGAAGCCCAGTCGAGAAAGTGAGAGTGACCTCATCGCACATAATCCAGTTGTTGCTGAGATGATTGCTGCTTACCGGTTGCAACAGGCAGCAGCAGCAAATGACCGGTCCCCGGCAACTCCTGCACTTGGCGAGCTGGCTCAAGCTCAGCAAGGGTTATCGGCACTGCAGCAACAAGGCGACTACTACCCCGATCACCCTCAAAGATACAACATCAACATTGGACAGCAGTACAGCAACCTTTTCGACATGGACACATCACCAATGAACCCCCATGCTGATATCCACCCCACAGGAAGACACGAAGTCTTTATTAGAGAGGTAGAGATGTGCATAGATGGACAAATGTGGATAAAAACGCTCGCCTGCATATACACACCAGATGGCAAATGTCGCTACACCCTCACCCCTGAAAGGACAGCAATACTGTACCAACAGTACTGCCACAGCACTCGCCACAAACCAAATGTTATGCGGAAGTTGAAGGCAGGTACCTTTCCCCAAGAACTGTATGCCCTCATGTGCAGGTACAGAGATGGAGCACAGATCAAAGATCACAAAGCCATTAGGAAGGTCCAAATAAAGAACCACTGGGCCACTCCCCCTGAGGTGTATGAGGCTCTCAGGCAGCTCACAGACATAACAAAAGAGAGATTCGCAAGCCCACTCAATTACAACCCAACATTTACGATGTACTGGAGCGCCCACAAAAGGGACCAAATCTTTGGGGCGAAATGGGATAGCTACAGATATAGGTGGACCGGCGGAAGCGTGCACAACCCAGAGTATGAGGATGAAGACCTGAACAAGAACATGGCTACTGCCATAGCAGCGGCCCGTAACACAACAGCCCCTGTCTTTGGCATACATATCCTGCCTGCCTGGTCCGATGCAAACAGAACTGCCTACCTTGCATGGCTACAACACTTCCCAGAAAACTGCATGCATCTCCTACAAATACCCCGAAAACACTTCAGGTTCCAGAAACCCACAACTTGGGAACGGGGCGACATGTATGCAGGAAACCCTAGATGGGACGTAAATATCATTGTCACAGGCAACGCAAAGGGTTTTGAGGCCCACCTCCCTTACTGGGAGAGCGGCTACATGACCAGGTTTCTGCAAACGCTGCAGGATGCCATTAATCAGTCCCTGCCGGACGACAAAGAGATACAAGACATCAGCATGTACTACAACCCCCCAAGCAGCAATGCCCCGCCCAGCACATCTCATCAGCCAACATTGCTGACGCCAAAACAGCTCAGCAAAATGGGTTACCCCAAACAAACAAACGGCTCTGAGTCCCTCCGGGACGATTCAGCCACCAGTCAAGACCCTCCAGCCATGGTTGACGCCAGCACTACACTGGATGACCTGGAAACGCAATTAGCCACTGCCCTACCAACAGCCCCACCCCTCCGGTACAATTGGAAAAACTATGCCTACACAGATGGTAGCTACAAGCAAACAAGCCACAAAACATCACCAATGGATGCAGAGTGTGATACCCCAGGCATAGGGGCAGGAGTGTACTTCCCCCCACAAGCAGCCAATGAGGACGATGAACGTGGGGTTCCAATTGTCCCTGCAGGCGACAGCCATCCCCAGAACACCATAAACAGAGCAGAACTGGTTGGTATCCTTGCTGCGCTGAGGCATGGAGCCAACATGATAGCCACCGACAGCCTCAGCTCAATGTACCAAATCAAAAAGATGCTGAGACGCCCACAAGATCTCCTAAATCACCAGCACTGTGAGCTAATTAAAGAGATAGCAACCGAGATCGTCAACAGGGGACTGAGGACAACCCTTCACAAGGTCAAGGGCCATGCTTCAATTATCGGTAATGAAAGAGCGGACGCAATCGCTAAGGCGGCTGCGACAGGGGACACCTCCGACTATGAGGAATGTGAGAAGTACGAGAGTCCTAGTAACAACATGTTGACCCAATATTGGCCGCACAAGACCCAATGGAACAATCGTTGGTCACGGACCAATAATGGGCAGCGCACGTTAATTGACCGTTTCAAGCGGGTGAACCCTTTGACAGACCTTCACGACTCGGTACGTCATTACTGCCACCAAAAGAGTCGCTTTGGGATGGCAAACAGAGCTACCTGTTATTTCGAGGCTTTTAAAAGGATTGAGGAAAGACTGGACCTGCCTGCTAGCCACGAGTACATGACCTCGGGAAAAATCAAGTATGCAGAACGTAAAACCGCTTTGCGCTACCGGTACGGGACCATGTGGACAAGGAAAATGGCCTATAGGTGTGGACATGCACCTAGTAGCAAATGTCTCCTGTGCGGTGACGAGGATGGCGGACACCACACAGCCTCAGGATGCCCAGCTTTGAAAAGAATGTACATCAACAGGCATAACAAGGTCGGCCGACTAATCATGACAAGAGTGTTAAGGGGACGCAAAGGAGCATTTGTCATTCAAATGGACCTTGGATCAACTGAAAACTGTGCAGAAGACGGCATCATGGCCCACCAGTCTAGAAACATCCCGTGGGAGCTCCTTCCAAGGGGACTAAAGGAGGCAGTGCAACAAGCACAAGGCACCACCGACAAGCGCCCTGATGGTATGCTATACAAACCCAAGAATGGAAACAACCCAGCAGAGTACTGGATAATAGAGGTCAAGATCTGCAGGGATTCAGACCCAACAGGCCAGCAAAGCAAAGCTGATTATCAACACCAAGTACTCATTGACAAAATCAAAGACATAGACCCCACTGCCAAAGTATGGTACTATCCCTTGCTTGTCGGAGTTGCAGGCACCATATACAACAGTACCACCATGAATCTTCAAGCCCTCGGTATCAAAGGGCAAGCTCTAAAGCAATGCATTTCAGAAGTACATACTGCAGCAGTTAAGTCCTTACACAGCATATACACAACAAAAAGAAAACTGGAAAAGCCCAAAGAGCCTCAATGGCACAGGAGGAACTACAAGAAAGTAAGCTAACAAAGGCGGGTGGGCGGAAGCCCACCCACGGATGTAACTATCCTATGGTAGGCTGGCCCAGTGTAATCCTTACACCAATGGGCCCCTCCCTTAATCTTACGCGGGAGGGCACCTCACGCCCCTCCTTGCGTAGCTCTCTCTCTCTCTCTCTCTCTCTCTCTCTCTCTCTCTCTCTCTCTCTCTCTCTCTCTCTCTCTCTCTCTCTCTCTCTCCACTGCCACATTGGGCCAACACCACTAGCCACATGAAACAAACACGAAACCATGTTTAACATCCGGGTCTGAGACCTGAAGTTGAAACCACTCATCAGGCAGCCTTGCGGCGACGATGTCGCCCATGTAAAGCAATACAGTCTGCAAAAGTCCAGGTGACTCCCAGCCCAATGACCCTATCCGCCGTACAACACATTCAGCACGTTCACCCCAATCATATGTGAGCCGCCTCAGCTCATGCCATGTGCTATTCTCACATGATAAGAAGCTTTGACATAAGATGCACGGTTTATGAACCTTCAAATCCAAAACCCTACCTCCAGCCAATCTGAGTCCCTATGGTACAGAGCTTCTGACATATTGATAGTATGCGATGGCAAATCAGCCTATTTCAGCTTATGAAGCTGTGGGTTGCAGTTCTAGAGATTTGGCCACAGCCGCCCATCTTACGGCTGAGCCCACCGTACACTGCATACTACATGTGCTGTTCGCTTGCTAGCCAGCACGTACCACCAGCGCCAGGAAGTGTTCCCAGGAGATTCCTATTTGTGCAGGTTCGGCCCAAGGTGGTGTTTGCACTGCCATTACTGTGGCTGGCAATGCAAACAACACCTTGGGCCGCATCCTCACAAAATACATGTGCATGAGCTTGACCACTCATGGCCCACAAAGAACTACTTGTCCTGCCAGGCAACATGTCATAATGGAGCTGCGGTCACCAGCTACCAGCATGTACCACTTTCCAGCTCGCCTTGAACCCCATAAGCCTAGGGTCTGCTTGACTGTGTCCAATGCTCTGTGTTATACAAGCATTGCTCAACATAACATGATGATTACAGATTAAAAGTTGGCCCCACACACGGGGGCACAAGAGCAGGAAGAGCAGCAAGTGAGGCCCCATGGCGTGATGCTTGTGCCCTTGAGGTACAATAATAAAGGCTCTGGCCTCACCACTAGCCACTGTTTACAGCAGCAGCATAAACCTCCTAGCAGCAGACCATGTCCGATCCAACCACGGGACATCCAACTCAGAAATGATAATGATCTAAGCCCAGCCCCACCCTTGCCTTTTGGTTTCCTCCGTGCTTACAAGCAGCTGCTCATTTCATGACTAGGTCGATGATATAGCAGGGGTGGTCCAACGCACACCACATAGGTGTCAGGGTGTTTGACCTTTCAGCTTGGGCATGAGCACACTCACTTGATATGCACATTTCCGATTTTGACGACTCTCAAGGTTACAGAGCCAGAGCTTGACAAATGCAATGATGTCAATTAGACAGACTGCTTTACGAACTCGCAACGGTACCCAGGTCAGTAATCACAGTTTAGGACCCGGATGCCTGGATACCCCTTGGTGAATTCACCGATGGTCTTAGTGCCCAGCTGGATCCAACCTCCATTACTACTGGAGAGACTCATCTCCCTGATCTGGGCTGCTGTGACCTTGGAGTGGGACTTCCCTGTTGTGATCTTCACCTGCCCATCTGCTGACACCTTGAAGTCTTCTGTTTCAAGAATGAGGTGACCCCTCCTTTCAAACACCATCATGAGGTCTACCACCATCTGCAGGGATGGGGAGTTCTTGGCGCGCAGGTAGATGCAAGGGACACTCGTGCTTCCGCGAAAGTAGGTGGCACTGAAGGAGATCTCGTCCTCGAAGTCTTCTCGAAGAGGCAGCGTCTCCTGCCAGTCTGTTTCATCTTCTTGATTGATCCACGGAGCACGCTCCAATCCATACGTGCGAATCTGCCTTATCCTCTCGAGTTCGATCGCCTCATTGGAATTCGGATCCTGATCTATGGGTTTCCAAGCGAACCCGCCCTCGCAGACGGCCATAGGATAGACCCCCTTCAAGGACGGGAGCTCTTCGCAATCACGCATGATCTCGTACTGCTTCTGCAAGGACCATTTCCCATCGCTCGGGTACACTTTGAAAGCAGCCTTGCACGTGTCGCTGTACACACAGCAGGGCGTTTCCATCTTACTGGCTCCAGCGAGGGCAGGCATCTCGGTCAGGTGAATGCGGTACTGCTCAAACAGCAACGTGCAAGGATACAATTATGTGGGCGCGCTGGTTGCCTCGCACGAGTATACGATATCCCCCGCAAGCAGTTCGGTCTCTGCCATGGCGTGTGGGCAAGTCAACCAGCAAATGTGACAAACTGTTGGGCTGACAGCTGAGTTACACACCCGAGTTACACCGCTGGCTTGCCTGCCACTGACAGTCCGAAAGCAGGCAGTTAATCGTCGCAGCCGGACACATGAATAAGTACGTATGCATGCTAGCGGTCGATTTGCATCATGTTGGACAGGCGTCGTCCATGGACTGCCAATGGGCGCCCCCACTGCGATAGGGCCTCGAGGCGGCAAAATTTACTGCTCTGCCAGACCGCAGACATCCCTCTGTAAAAATTTAAAGTTGTATTCGCGGTCGAAAACGACCAAATACACCATCGGATAGATCCAAAACAATGGATTTCAGACCACCAACCAATAGGAGTACACAAGCATGTGTCCAACTAAGAGACTGCTTGAATACACCAATGTGCACAGCGCATTCAACCAGGGTTCATTGCAGAAATCAAGCTCCAATAAGCGGATGATGCCACCTGTTCAATGGCGGTCTGGCTTGTTCTGGTGGTGGTGCCTCAACTGTTTTGGCAAAACATTCAAACAATCTCAGGCACACCTCTCCCCCAAGCCACTTCATGAGCAGGCTACTTACAGGCCACCCACTGAATGGGACACATGAGCAACTGCAACACAACTGCCACAAATGAGACACCATGAACCAGCTTGCGTCATGGTTTGCCAAAGCAGTGAGTACAAGAAGTAAGAGAATATGGCGTGCTCAAAGCCTTGCTGCTGCAGATACGTCTGTGCTGCTGTCCCATACAAGAAGAAATTCGACTCCAACTACACAAGACTAAGCCTCCCACCAAGTAGGAATTCACTACTACTACACAGCAGCTGGACCATTAATGTGTAACTGGACAAAGAACAGCAGCAATGCTGCTAGATCTGGTACAAGGGACGGAACTGTCAGAGCCAGTGAGCCACCCCCCCTTCCTAAGGGCCAACCAGCCAACTTGTACTTTGCTTAAAAACAATGCAGTGCCCCTTGTGCAGAAGAGCAGATACAATTTGAAATGACCAAATTAGTGAGCATGCAACACTGTCCTAAAAGAATACATGGCAGGTTTATCCCACGTCATCCTCAACAATGCACTAGGGTTCTGTCAGCATTAGCCAACCAACGCAAATGGCCTTCCAGCAACTGCTTGATGCCTTTGGCATAAGTCCTAACGTACACTCCCCATGCAATTGCTTGACATGCGAATTCACTGAGCATGCACTGAGCATGCATGAGAAGGAATAGCATATACTCTTCTAACTAACCCCATTACTGCTACAGTGAGAATCCTCCAGATCAAGCAGCTGAGACTTAACAATTCTTAGTACCCTTTGCTGTCCCTGCTGATGCCAATAACATTCCGCTCGTCACATGATCAAAGTGGTACCACCCCTCCACCAGCTGGCAGAAGTATTAGCCAGCTAGGCCCCGTCTCCCTCCCTCTCCTGGCCCCACACCGAGCACACATCTATTTCAATGCATTTCCCCTTACACCCACCTTGCCCCAGTGTTGCATCCTGTTGCAGCCACGTGAAAATGCCTTAGGCAAGTTCCTATCAAAACTGTACATAAAACACTATTGACCTTATAAGCCTGGGACAATCTGTGGCAATAGCAGAAGGTCTTCCTTATGAGGATAGAACATGGGCTACAACCCCCATATGGGCACCATGTACTGTACACACCCCTAGAGAGGCCTGGTCAGATGGCAGTGAAGTCGCCAAACCATGAGGGGATGATGGACTCTAAGAGCTCAAGACCTGGACCTCACAGCCACTTTCAGTCCTGCCAACTTCCAATGCAGCCAATGCTTGAGCTCATAGTATCCCGGCCTCTACATGCCCCCCACTTCCCGCAAACCACAAGACATTTCAAGCTTCTGCTTTCAACCCTCAACCCTTCTCCCCTGCAGTTTCGTTTCTAACAGCACCACTACAAACAGTGCATGCCAAGCCGCCTTCTCCGCCTGTATCCCCACCGTCTCCCCCTCCACCTCCTGCTGGTGCTGCACAACCCCATGATGAGTGGACCCACCCCATGCACCCACCCACTCAGGCTTGGACAGGCGCAATGGTCCCTTATGGACTCCTGCCCTCACTTGGTCAGGCTCCCATTCCAGCACTGCTCCCTACCACCCAGCAGCTAGCTTAGGGTTTAAGGGACTATACAAAACCCTAAACCCTAATGCCGCCACCAACTGCTCCACAGAAACCATCTCAAACCCCCGCAGTGCCCCCTCCCACCCAGCAGCTAGCTTAGGGTTTAAGGGGTTTTAAGAACCCTAAACCCTAAAGCCTACTGCCGCCACCAACTGCTCCACAGAAGCCATGTCAAAGCCCTTCAAACCCAAATCCAGCGCATGCATTGGTTTCACCCCCCGCATGAGCACAGCCGCTGAACCCCAATGCTGCTGCTGCAACGCAACATGTGCCGCAGCAACAATCTGATCCCGAGTCAACCCACTATCCCTCTGTGCCAGCAGCACCTCTAACACATCTGCAAAACCTCCTCTTGCAGCAGCAAGGACTGATGTTTCCCCTTCTTTGCTTACAGCTGTGATAGAGGCACCCGCATTCACCAGGGCCTTCGTCACCCGCCCATGTCCCCTCCGTGCAGCGAGGTGCAGAGGGGTGAGCCCATCCTGCGTGGTAGCAGTGACAAAGGCTCCAGCTCGTAAGAGGGTGCGCACAAAGACAAGGTGTCCTGCTTCAGCAGCTAGATGGGTGGAGGTGTAGCCCCTGTGGTCGGCTGCCGTTACTGTCGCACCTGCTTGTAACAGCGCTTGAGCAACCCGGACATGCCTGCTGCTGCTGACGCGGTTGCTATGGCTCCTGCTGCTGCTGGCATTAGTACTAGTGCTGTCGCTGCGGGTGGTGCTGGTACTGCTACTGCTGCCTTCTGGGGTGCTGGGTGGGCTGTCATGGACACTGCTGCTGCTACTGCTACTGCTGCTCCCGCCATAGCTGCTGCTACCGCTACTGCTGATGTTGTCATCCCCAGTAATAGGGTGTACATATTTGCTATAGCCTCCATTCCCTCTGCTGTCCCCGTCAGATGTGCCTCCTGCTACAGCCGCTAGCAGTGGCGTGCTTCCATCTCCGGCCGTAGCATCAATCGCCGCCCCCCCTCTGAGCAACACCCCCGCCGCCTCCACCTGCCCCGCCTGCGCCGCGCAGTGCAATGCCGTCTGCCCATCCCGTGTCGTTGCGTTCACCATACCCCCAGCCCGTATCAGCGCCCGGACCACCCCCACATGCCCCCTGTGCACTGCTAAGTGCAAGGGAGTGCACCCACTACCACTAGCAGCGTTAACTGGAGCCCCAGCTTGCAGCAACACGTGCACTACAGCCAACCGTCCCGCTTCTGCTGCTAAGTGTAGTGCCGTACTGCCATCATCACCAGCAGCCAGGAGATCTCCCGCAGAAGGTTGTAGCTCCAGCAGCAGCTTCACCGCATTGACTTGGCCCTTGTAAGCTGCCAGGTGAAGAGCCGTGTACCCACGGTCCGTAGTTACGCTCTTAGCTGCTCCTGCTTGCAGAAGTGACTGCATGACAGACATGTGACCCCCTTGCGCAGCTAAGTGGAAAGGTGTGTAACCATCCACACTAGTTGCCGTCACTGCCGCACCCGCTTGCAGCAGCTGCTGTACAGCTTCTAAGTGCCCCCTCTGTGCAGCTGAGTGGAGTGGGGTGTAACCAGTGTCACTCGCTGCGGTTACAGACCCCCCTGCCTGTAGTAGCAGCTGCAGCACTGCCATGTGGCCATGAGCAGCTGCTAAGTGTGCCGCCGTGGTTCCGGAGCACTTTCCTGCGTTGGCCGGCGAGTTGACTGCAAAGCGAACGTCAACCACTGTGTTGACTTCAAAACACAGGCTGACCGGACTGGTCAGCAGAAAAGCAACGGGAGCGTTCACGGGTGTGCCGGATTCTAGCAGGGCTTGTGTGACACCCGAGTGACCCCTAGCAGCAGCCAAATGCAGCGCGGTGTAACCCTCGTGGGTGACGGTGTGCACTGGGGCTCCTGCCTGCACTAAAGCCTGCACCACAGATATGTGCCCGTCCAGAGCGGCCAAGTGGAGAGCTGTGTAAGCTGAGTCCCTGGTTGCTGCAGCAACCGATGCCCCAGCATTGAGTAGGAGCAGTGCAGCTTGCACGTGGCCGCGCTCAGCAGCGAGGTGTAAAGCGGTGGCCCGCCGCTGCTCTGTTGCATCTGCTGCTGCTCCTGCTGCTAATAAGTGCTGCATTGCCTGGGGTTGATTGTGCTGCGTAGCTAAATGGAGAGGCGTAAGGCCACTGAAGGTCTCAAAATCCACGGGGGCTCCTGCACCCAGCAAGGAGACTATTGCTGCGCAGTGTCCGTATTGGGCGGCTAGGTGCAGAGGGCTGAGGCCTTGAGGGGTGGTGGGGTTGACACTGCGGCCGGGGGGTAGCAGGAGGGCGTGGATTGCTGGAGCGTGCCCTACAGGATAGTAGAGGCAGGAATGCATGCAATTCAGTAAGCTGCATTGGTCAATGAGGTTGAAGCTCTGCAAGTTACTGACAAGCATGGGCCCACTGCTATACTTGCTCCGTGTTATGCTATGCTGCTGAGATACCAGCACAAAGCACAGGTACGAACTGCACACAGGAGACGACAGGCTAGCAACCTTAAGGCACTACCAAGGCCAAGAGGGCGACCTTAGTACGAATTGCACACCTCGAACCTGTGCGCGCCTTTCCCAGGCAGTTGCCATTGTTCGCGTCGCGTCGAAAGCCTGCATGAGCTACAGAGTGCATTACCTTCGAGCTGCTGCGGCATCCATTGAATGCTTCAGAAAGCCTACCATATGCAGATGCACATGCATATGAATGGACTTGCAGTCAAGGTTTAACAACTGAGGCGCACACATCTTGGTGGATGCCTGCATGATCCTTGTTAGCTGCCTCAGGCTCAAGTGGCTAGCACCTCAAGGGTCAAATGAAGAAGCGCCATATGGCCACGGCCCATGACTAGTATGCAGAACAAATAACCTTCACGGGTGGTTATTCTTCTGCTCACCTGTTTGACTGGCTAGGTGTAGCGCTGTCAAGCCTTGGTCAGTTACTGCACAGATTGAGGCACCTGCTTGCAAGAGACTGTGTATGGCAGCCACATGGCCTGAATGAGCGGCCAGGTGCAGAGCTGTGTAGCCTTGTGCGGCGGCGGCATTCACGTCGGCGCCGGCCTGTGCTAAAATCCTGATGGGACCGGGCAGGCCTCGGTGACTCGCCACGTGCAGAGCTGTACAACCGCAGTTATCAGTTGCGTCCACCGGGCTTCCTGCATCGATCAGTGAGACGATAGCTGGGATGTGGTCTCTTCCGGCTGCCAGGTGCAACGGGGTGTAGCCTTGCTGTGTTGCTGCTTCCACATTGGCTCCATATCGTAGCAGAAGACTGATTACGTGAGCACGTCCTGCTTGGGCTGCGACATGCAGTGGTGTGTAGCGATCCTGCTTGGTGGCTAAATCCACCGTGGCACTGGCTGTCAGCAAAGATTCGACCACTTGGATTTTGCCAGTTCGAGCAGCGTTGTGCAGCGGGGCCCAGCCTGTTTTGATGTCCAGCAAGTCCGGGTCCTGTACGTCTATCGGAAGCTGCCCTAATGCTGTTTTTGTATCGCTTTCTAGGCCACATGGCTTCACATTGGGAGCTACGCACTGGCAGAACAGCTGTTTGATACGCATGTCGCTATTTCAGGGAGGGATACATTGTCCGCATGTAAAGGAGAGCATTTGGATTTGGCCATACTCACAAGCCCTAACATCTACACATGCTCAAAGCGATGATCAAGCAGGAGTCCCGTAACTTTAGACCAGGGTAACTCCACGTCACTAGATGTCACTAACATGTACAGCTGTGTAACTGGAGGGAAACAGGTCCACAGCTGGCCCATGCGCCCCTGCAAATATGCTGACATCATTCATCCAGCACATCGGCTTAATCTACGCGCATCTTTGCGCTGCTCATGATCTTGCTCAACGTGCGCGATGGCGGGCCTCACTCTATGTTCAGGTCGCGATTATGCCGGCACCTGGTGGTGAGAGCTCAGTACGAGGCGAATGTTTGAAGTGCCATACGTCTGAATCCCTGGTGTCGTAATCCCAGCCGGGTAGGTCTGGCAGATGAGTATGCTCGCCAACGGGACTGTGACAATCTCTATCCTCCTAGGGCATCAACGCCTGTATAAAACCCAGCTTCTCCACTCTTCTATTATTTTGCATCTTGCGGCCAGTGGAATCGTGGTCGGGATCTTGGCGCGGTGCGCACTGCGAAGGCACCGGACTGTCATGTTCCCGATGCACAACTAGCTATTGGCACCCATCGTCTGGCTGCATCAACAGCACCATGCGCAAACGTCCTGCTTCCTGGGCTGCAATTACAGTAAAGCCCATGCAAAGGCGCCCAACCACCAAACCAAAACCAAAGGTGTCCCAACCGCAAGATGGATGTCAAGATACCCACGCTTTGGGCAAGTTAGGCCGAACGGCCAGAACAAGAGTTGACTACTTAGCCAATTCCACTCTCCATCATGTGTTTCAAGCTGCATGCATGCCATGCATACTTATATCCACCTGATAAAGTCGTCAACTACCCACTCCATGTGTGTGTGTTTGCCTGCCCACTCCATGTGTGTGTGTTTCCACTCCATGTGAAAGCCCCTGATGCATGGCTGCATGCATGAGATTATATCATTTGTCACGAACCAGATATACGCCCACTTGGGAGCCTGCGCATAGTCTTTTAATGTACACACAACTGACCCATCCTCGGTGCCTCCCATCCCTGAAAGCCTAACATCTACTGTGTTGAGTAATGTCCTTATCCCACAACGCCCAAAGCCCTCAGCACAGCCCCAAGCCTGCGCCAGTATTACTGCATACAGCAGCTTCTCCTTCTTATCTTCAAGCCCTAAAACATAACCCCAGGCCCGAGGGAACCCAACAGGGCCCACAGACCCCATAGAATCCAAAGTGCTATGACAGCTCAAAGCCAGCCCCAGAGTTAATTGCATACAGTAGCTTCTCCCTCAAAGTACTAGCCCTCCTATAGTTAGGCAGCTTCAGCATATTGTAACAAGTAGAGGCTGAAGGCAGCCTGTCCACATCCTTACCAGCACCTAATAGTGCCAAGGGACTAGCACCACAATCCACCTTGTGTATAGTAAGAGGAGGCTGGAGGTGCTGGAATCCACCCAAGGGAGCCCGGCTGGTGCTGGTGATGAAACGAAGTAAGGCGGCACGTTGGGAGGGGGTGAAGGTGGATACTGCCTTCCAGAAATGCTTAATGGTGGTGGATGTGGAGTTATAGCCGTTGCTATAAGTAGCGTACCTGCCAGAAAGGAGGGGGAAGCGTGCACACAGATAAGTCGTTGCTCGGAAGGGATACAGGACAGCATAAATGGTTGATGAAAGTATGCACATGGACACAAGTTTGTAGGGGAGGCGGAAGGGAGGGGAGAAGGCGCAGATGGCACAGGACAGGACAAAGACGACGGCGGGGCAGGGTGGGCTGGGACAGGAGATTACATAAAGAATTGTACAAAACTTTAGTGAGCATCTGATACCACCATAACAATCCATATCACTGGCAAAGGGGCAAGATAGGGTTTTGGTCAGGGAGCAAATGTGCTTGCAGAACCTAATCAGCCTGGATTGGTCCGAAGGCCAGCATGAAACCTTAAAGTTCAGGCCCCAGTCTTCCCAGTGCAGCCCTCTGTACCTCTGCACCCCCCCCCCCCCCACACACACACATGCACGGGCATGCATGCACACACCCTCCTTTTTCTCAGGATCATCTCAAACAGTTGCCCCACATTAAACAATCTATGCTCCAGCTCACCAGCTCGTATTGTTACCTTCTCACCTCATCACGCCCTCCCTTCTCACGTCACATCCCACCATTACCAGGGTAGTGATCGAATAAAAATACACCACTGGCCTTCAAGACACGCAAGGAGCCTCACCCGTTAGCCTCTGAGTTCCACCCCTTAGCCGGAGGCCATCAGCCTCAAGCACGCCACCAGATCTCTCAATCCTAAATTCGTACAGCCCCAGTGCCCAGCCCCCCCCCCCCCCCCCCGCTTACCTCTGCATGTCCTCCACATCCAGTCCCCCCTCCTTTCCACCACTGATCAGCTGGTTCAGCTCCCCAGCACTGAACATTCCAAACCACTGCCGAGGGATGATGGTGTGGAGGCCCCGAGCAAAAGCGGCAGCAGCAGGCCCCAGCCGGGCTTGCAAGTGCCAATCTGCCAGCAGCTGCACATATAGCAACTTGTTCTCCAGCGTTACTGCCAAGTTGCCCTGACCAGGTAAGAGGTCATACTCGTACGTCTGCAGCAGCAGGACAGCACTATAACTTACAGCTTTGTGCTGTGTGGTTGTTTTAGTGAGTACGTTGCCCCGTACTGACTCAAAGAATCTCGGGGAGGTAGCGCCAGCAGGACACATGGCAGGGTATCAGCAGCAGCAGCTGAATGGACAGTGAATCTTCAGCAGGAGCTGCACGCCAGGAGCAGATTGAACAGCAGAAGCAGTGGCAGCAGCAGCAGTGGCAAGCCACAAGTGTGCCTATAGGAGCATTACACTAGCAGCTGGGTGAGCAGCATGTTGTTTCTTAGTGATTGGCATGTCTCCTTGACATGCTTTAGCATCTATTGAGTAGAACTTGGTCACACCAAGCTACGTACAGCCAAGCACTTAGAACAAATGAAGCTAACCATCATGTGGGCTTGATATGAGAGAAGGACCATATTAGTATGCTGTGCAGCAGCACAATCAGAAGCAGAAAAATGCACCTAAGATTTGAGGGCAGGTGAAGGGGAAAAAACATGTTGCGGGAGGGACCGGCAAAAGCAGGTAGAATAGCATCAGCAGACAGAGCAGCAGGAGCAACCAGGACCATCATAGTACATGTTCTTTTCAAGATCTTGCGGCCCCATTCGGTACAATCACCTTTTGCACTGCTTGGTGGATCATATTTACATATGATCACACTACGGTCAAACCAAGGGCCAGCACTTGACCCTCTGGTAATGCAAACACCTTGAATGAACAAGCAGCAAAACGGCTCCACAAGGAGACTCAGAGTGTGCAGAAACGCCACAGTAGCTGCTACGCAACAGATCGTCAACCCCCTCGCCCAGCTTTCTGTGACATTATGACATTCCCCATAGGAAACTGCTCTGGGAGCAAACATACTCCCGGGAGTCTACTTCCGGGTATGACCAGAGACTACTACTTCTCATGTTATAGCCCCCCATCCTGGTCCCTCACCTGCCCAAGCACGTTCTGCTCAGTACTGAAAGTGAGCCCCAGTGCTTCCAGCTCCTCCGGGTCCTCACAGCCCTTTACCATGAGCGCACTGCGGTGTAATTGAGGATCACAGGTAGCTAGGTCATCCAGGCCAGGGCGACGGCCTTGAAGAGCTCCAGTGATGAAGAAGGGAGCAAAGGCAATGTCCAGCAGAATGCCTTCGTATAGAGCCTTCCCTACCATAACGCCTGCAATTAGCACAGACAGTTGTGCTCAAAGCAACATGGGAAGATTGCTCATGAGTTATGACAGCTACGGTAGCCTTGCAGAATATTGGCACTGCTGGCCAGCTACTGCTCAGTCAGACTGCCATGTTCAAACAATGTGCCGCTCATCGTATGGCAGGCCTAGCTGCAGATCATGCCAGGGAAATCACCAAACATACAGTTCCTAGGTATGTGCACAGCATTTTGTTCAGTTCAAGAGGAAGGCGTGGGACCTCTGCAATGTCCACATGTTGTCGTGGTGCCGCTGACAGCTGTCAAGCGAGCTGCAGAGAACCACATTATGGAAGCTCTCGCACCTGGCAGACGAGATAACTGCTCCCCTAAGTAGCTGTAAAGGTTAGGGAGTGATATCGATGAATATCAGAACCATGCTTCCTTGAGTAGCTGTAAACTGTCACAGAGTGAGGTTGTGAATCAGAACCATGCTCAATCAATCATAGAGCAGTGTCAGGCACTCACCAATGAACTCTAGCAGCGCCAAGCCATGTGGTAGACACTCTGCTGTGCTGCTAGGGTACATGGCACCTGAGCCCTCCGCAGCCGTGAACAGGCCATAGCCTAACTGCAGCACAGCCACAACACACAGCAAGCACTGCGACTAAGCTCAAGCTGCAAAAGACGACCCAAACATATGGCCACGGGGTATACCCTCTTGAACCACAGCCCATTGAGCTTGAGAGGGAAGCCTCCTTACATACAGATCTAGGAGGTGAGCTGCTATGGACCAAACAAATTTCAATACATAAGACAGGGTGTTCAGGCTGTGACACACTAGAAGATGCTGGGCAGAAAGCAGCCACCATTGCTGAAAATGGTCTAGCATCAAGCGGGTCTTACCAGTATGCTTACTGCTCTGTACTATTGGAACGGCTCCTCAACATAAACAATCATATACTTCAATGCAAGACCCCCAGTAGCTTCCTTTAACCCCTGCATGCAGTCCCAAGAGTCTTGTGCAGCTCAAGGACTCCCTACTGTCACCCGTGATACCATACCAGGGTTCTTCGAGCCACCTACATATATATGATGAACCAGCAGGTCAGGAATGACGTTCTAAGTGCTGGCACCCAGCACCCCAGCACCCAGCACCCCTACTGGTTTCAAACCCCCACCTGACAGCCGGTAGCCACGACTTGTTCCAGGAGTTCCTTCTGGAGACCGCCATGATCAATGCCTGCCTCCTCAAGACCCTGGGCATTCACAAACGTCACCTACAGCAGCAGCAGCAGCAGCAAAAGGGTCACAGTACTGCGGCCTAACGCAAGAACCACTTTCCTAACCAATATAGCTTGTGCAAATGCTATTGCAAGCCTGCCGTCTGGTACCTACGGCATTCAAGGGCAATGCTCTAACCATTTAGATGCGGACACTCAGCACTCACTCCGACTTGCAGTGTCTGTTACAACTTGAGGCCCAAGGAACTCCTGCTGTGTCATATGCACAGCACATATCGGGTGCATGGAATTCGCAACCATTAATAACTTAAAAAACAAGTGGAAAACCCTTGTTTCAGCTGCTGCCCCGCCCGCACCTGCAAGCGTGCCTTGATCCCGCTCCCCAGCCTGGACAGCGCCTCAAAGGCATCCTCCAACAGCCGTGGCCTGTGAATTGTTACCGCTGCAGCCAGCTGGCCCCAACGCCCCCGCGCCTGCAAAGAAGGATGACAATTGTACTTTAGGCTACATAATGTCCAGCTGGGAACATAATGTCCAGCTGGGAACACTGGTAGAAAGGGCGGAAGATGCTGTACTGGTGCTTGGCAGAACACTCATAGATGGCTGCTTTGCTTGAAAGACAGAATACTCAGTGTAGGGCATGCAATCAAACTTTGTGGAGGTGTTCAGGACATGCAGATACTCACTTTCAAATTGAAAATACATTCTTCATGCCACATAGGAGCACTGTGGTTGTGCCAGGCTAGAGCCCAAGAGTTCATGACAGGATAAAGGTGCCATAAGCCCCTCTGCTCAAGCTGCCACAGAACCCTGAGAGCAGCTTCTGTGGCAGCTTGACAGCAACAAGGTGGAACAACAAGGTGGAACAACTGACAGGATGCCTTTAGGTATGTCGCCGTGCATGGCAGGCTCGGAAAAACATATGCTGTCAAGAGCTTATAAGTACCTGCATCCCCAACACTAGCAATCACCACATCCACCATGTAAGCATTGCGCTGATCCTCTTAGAAATGCACGTCCCGTACCATAACATAAGCAGTCCAGTTACCAATGCTCCATAGATTTAAGACAGGTGCCTGTCATAAAAGCTCTTCCCTATACTTAATTGCAAGGATGCCATGCCTATCCGGTTGTCAGGTGCCATCTCTCTCAAAAGGCTTACTCGCACTTGAAAGCTTTTGTTGGCTTGCTGTGCTGGTTGGAATAACTCCCTAAGGACTTGATTAAGTGAACCCAAAACCATTAGCCAGAATACGGGTGCCAAGTTTGACACACTACGATGCCCGCCTACCTTATCTTCAAGCAACATCTGTCGGAACAGGTCCAGCCGCACTTCAAATGGTATGGCTTGTGGCGCTGCCCTCAGCAACCCCACAAGCGATGCTGGCCGCACTGCAACCGCAGCCGCCCTACCCTTACTTGCCACCCCAGCCCCCTCTGCCGTAGCCGGAGCATCGTTGGGCCCATTCACTAAAGCTTGTATGACAGCTGCTACGAATGGCAAGCTGCTGCTGCTGCTACTGCTGCTGCTGGTGGTGGCAGCCGTGGTGGTGTCGGCACTACCACTACCACTACTGCTGCTGCTGCGGCCAAAGCCGCCCCTGCTGCTCCACCGCCCATTGCCAATATTGCTGCCCCCGCCGCTGCTTCTATTTTGGGTATTGCCACTGGTGGTGCCTACGCTCCTGGTCTGCTCCAGACCCCCATGCTGCTGCTGCTGTTGCTGTGTAGTCTCCCAATTCTTAAAGGGTGCTGTCCACAGTGCAGCCTGGCAGAAAGATTGGCGGGCGTCCCGCTCATACAAGCCACGGAGAGCGATCGGAGCATACTGCTCCAGAAGGGCCTGTGCAGAGACAGAGGCCAGATTTTCAAAACGGGTGGGGAACAATACGCCCTTGCCGCTTCTCGTCTTCCTTACCGTACTTTGAATGCATGCCCAAACTTACGCAATACATACGGACAAGACGCACTTTGCATTGAACGGCCATAGAGTAGAGTACACCAGCCAACGCATACTTCGACAATTCACGAAGTGCCATAGCGAACGCACCTCAAGCTGTGACAAGAACACAGGTGTAGAAACAGACAGGGCTCATGCAGGGAGAAAATGTGGGCAAGGCAAACAAAGAGTAGTGCCAAGAACAGAGGGGTCCTCATGGCCACCATCCTGGCATGGCAATTGGCCACTGCTCTAGAGCAAGGTTAACTGTTCTGGTCACCAGTCAACAAGCTGGGTCACGGTCCAACATCTGGGTTGCTCACCTGCCCTCGTATTAGCGTATCAGGACGGATGCACCTTGGCAGACCTATTTGGCCCTGCTGCTGCTGTGCTTTGGGTAGGTATGTATGGAACACCAAGCTGTTGAGACTGGTGGCTATGGCCCTGCTGGCTGCTGTGGTGAAGGGCTGCTGCTTGGTGTGCAGGTCAGCATCCTCAAGCACTAACAGCAGCTGGCAGTAGGCCCTGCAAAAACAACAACAAACACATCTGCATGACCCATGCTTGTAGGCTACAGAAAGTGGCATGAGGCGGCTGCAGGTTAGAATAAGGGAGTCCACCCTTTTACTATACATGTTATTCTCATTGAGAGACCTCTAACCATTTATGAATTTGCGTAGGAGTCAGAGCTGCAATCTCAGTGCCAACAGCAGCTGGCATTGCGCTCTGCAGGGTACACCAGGCAACCCTCAGCGTTGCTGCCTGAGGGTAAGTTATCCATTTTACTTACGTTATTTCACTAATTTATTTATTTTACTAGTTTATTTATTTTACTAGTTTATTTATTTTACTAGTTTATTTATTTTACTAATTTATTTTATTTATTTATTTTATTTATTTGTTTTATTTATTTACTTTATTTTACTAATTAACTTTATTTTACAAGGCAAGACCTTCTGGCTCACACTTGGCTAAGCACGTGATGCTGGTACTGCGGACCATTGTGCCATCCCAATCAGGCCCTCCATCAGAAAGCCCACTAAGCGCTGCACGTCACTGGTCTGGTATCCTACTTCACACCATCCAGACTCTCTTTCTCCGCCTCAATGTTGGTCTCACAGCGCAACAGTAATGGGACATGTACAAAAACATGATCTGACATGTTTGGGTGTGCACGCACAATGACATGGCTGCAAGTGGTGGTTAACATTGCTGTTTCCATGGAAGTGGTTTATATTGACTGGGTTCTATTTAGGATGCAGGGGTCAGCTAGCAATGAAGTGGCCCAGCATGTGCAGAACAGCCCAATCACCAATGCATGGATGGCTGCAAACTCCCTGCTTGCTATCACTGAGATAGCTACCATCTTGACTCATCTAGTCAAGCAGCAGGCCCTGGCACGGAAGACATTATTACATATCATGATATGCCATAGCAAAACAGTGCCATAGGCCCCGCCCCTCCAGCTGTTCTTTGAAAACAGCGAGGTGCCACGGAAGACATATCAACATCACAGGTAACCAAGTGCTTCTGCATGTGTTATCTGCGCCACCACGCTACAGACGTTC